>MU672744.1:21430-43401 GCA_026770625.1 Nicotiana glauca | reverse complement strand
TAAATAACTTATTATTATTTTATTTATATATATATATATATATATATATATATATATATATATATATATATAGTAACATGGAGCAAAATAAGGTTCCGGATCTATCAGAAAAAGAGTGAGCATGTTAGTACTTATTATAGTATAAATTTTGCCAACAAATGATTTAAGTGTTAGTTTAATTTGCAAAGTGAACCGAAAATATCAAATAAGCCACGAAACTCAACTTTTGAAAATACATTTACAAAATTCAAACAGAAGTACACACTTGAGGGTTTTATACGTACCACTTATACGAAAAATCGAGGCATTAATTGGGTCAGTTCTTTTACTTGCAAAATGAATCAATTTCGTCTAAATTTTACTTTTATGGACTTATTTAGATTAAGAAGGTAAGTTTTTTCTTTTTTAACATAAAGCACGATATTCATATTACTTAAAAGACAAAGTACATAAGTAAGACATAGACTTAAGGGCATTACTAATGCCCATAGTTGCTAGGAAATTACAAATATCTGTAGAAATAGTTCTTAAACTATTAGAAGATTCATGCTTGTCTTTTTGAATTTCTTCTTGCACAAAAAAAGATGGACGAGCATGGTAAACACATTTGTCACTGGGAGGTTTCGTAAAAGATTCCTTAGCCAGTCGATGAGCTACTTCATTTCCTTCCCTAAAGCCTCAGTAATGGGAGCTTCAGTTGGTGCATTAACCATCTGCATTCAAGAATAACATTGAAAGTTAGTACAGTCCTCACGTAGTAGTTTGATGACATTCGTGCTATCAGTTTCAATTTCCATGTTTGTCTTTTTAAGGTATACTGCAATTTTTAACCCTTCCAGGAGTGCTAGAAATTCTGCATGAATTGGGGAGGCAGCATGTGTCATTTTTTGATATCCCAAAATCCAATCACCATTACTATTGCGAATTAGTCCACCAATTCCTGATGCATTATTAGTAGAAGAGAAATGTGACGACACGACTGGTCGTTTTGTATTTTAGAACCTCGTTCCCTTAAATAAAACTTTCCGCACTTGCTTTAACTAATTCATAACTTTCGGGGATGGGTGGTTCGGAAGTTGGAGGAGTCTTGAGTAAGAATAAGTCCAATTGCTTCTTTAAGTTTCTCTAAAAAAGGACAAGTTTAACTTCGGTCAACTTTCTTGGGAAACGGATCCGGATTCATAATTTGACATTTCCGAAGGGTCCGTGGAAAAATATGGGATCTGGACGTATGTCCAGAATCGAATTCCGAGGTCCCTAGCCCGAGTAATGAATTTTTCTGTGAAATTGTTAAATTCAAGTTTTAAAGATTTAAATAAACTAAGAAATCATTGTTTTCCTAGGTACCGGGATCAGATTTTGATTCTGAAACTTGGTACAGATCCGAAATATCAGCTAAGACCTACCTGTAAAATTTGGGGTCAATCCGAGCAGTTTAAGGGCATTTTGACCCGTTGGAAGAAAATTAAGAACTTGAAGTTCAATGATTTGGTTCAATTGGTTTTGGGGTTCGATTCCTCGATTTAGCGTTGTTTTGAGTGCTTTGTGGGTTCGAGTAGGTCCGCCTCGTGATTTCAGACTTGTCGGTATATTCAGGCGGGGCACGGGAGCCCCGAGCATTAAACGAGCGAGGCTCGAGTGAAGTTGAAACTTGGAAAAAGGACTGAACTTTGTTGCTTCGGTCATAACCGCATCTGCGGTTCTTCGACCTCAGAAGCGGTACCGCAGATGTGGCCTTTTAATCGCAAAAGCGGAAGGGTCTAGGCCTAGGGGAAACAGCAAAAGTGGCCCAGCGACCGCAGAAGCGGTCCCGCTTAAGCGGACCCCAGACCGCAGAAGCGGTCCACCTTCCCAGACCCAGAACCGTAGAAGCGGTAGGGCTTCCGCAGAAGCGAGATCCTGACCGCAGAATCGGTCCAGGCCTCCTTGCCCACTTCCGCAAAAGCGGTCCTTTTCTGCAGAAGCGGACCTCGCAGAAGCAGGAATCCTTCCGCAGAAGCGGAAATAGCTGGGCAGAAGGGTTCATTTAATTCCAACCCAAAGCTATTTTTATCATATCTCTTTCCACACTTGGGCGATTTTGAGGGTTCCAAAGAGAAGGTTTCCCCATATTATTGCAAGGTAAGAAATCTTCCACTATTATGAGTTAAATTACATGAACATTACGTAGATAAAACACTAAAAATTGGTAAAAAAATCAAGGGTTTGAGCTAGACCTAGGGTTTTAGCAAAATTAAGATTTAAGCATGGAATTTGTTATGTAATGAACTAGAAATCATATATTTTTGATCCTTAGGTGATAAAGAACAAATTCCTTCAAAAAATCTTGGAATTCGGACACGTGGGCTCGGGGTCGGAATTTAGGAAACTTGTGGGAAAGGTTGGGAAATCACTTAGATAGTTAGAATTCAACCTTTTAAGCCTTTATTGACTAGTTCTTGCTTTATTTTAATTAGTTTGTGCTTGTTCGGCTACGAATTGAGGGTTTGGGCTTATTCTCGAAATTGGAAGTGCGCTTCGGAGCGATGTGAGTGTCCTTTCTAACCTTGTAAGAGGGAATTGTCTTCATAGGATTAATGAATGAATTATTATTGCTAAATGCGGGGGCTACGTACGCACCAAGTGACGAGAGTCCGTACGTAGCTACTACCATGTTGATTGTCCGGGTAGTTTAGGACGCACATCATGCTTTGTTATGAGAATCTCCACATTATTTGCCTAATAAGATCACTTAGTATGCGTAGAGACTTGAAAGGAAATAACAACAACTTGCACACTTGTTGAACATTGTATGGTATACTTGAATCTAAATGTGCCTTTGTGCGTATTCTTGATATTGCCTGATATTTGTGGATCAGGCCGATCGCCTCGGTATGAATAGATGCATCTATAGGCACACCGTCGACCCTCGGCAAGTGCACAGTTTCTTTCTATTGGTTCGAGTCGTCGCCTCGGTACTATGTGCATATGTTAATTGTGGGAAAGCTTATACTTGCTTTATTTTGCTATTATCTCAAAATGATAAATTATAAACTTAATGTAGTGAAGTACCTGACTCATGACACTTGCCATAAACTATTGATACTTGTAACTTCCATGATTTGAACACATTATACTTAGATATATACTATTTGACCTTAGTAAGTATCGAGTCGACTTCTCTTCTCTACTTCTTCGAGATTAGATGGGATACTTACTGGGTAGATGTTGTTTATGTAATCATGCTATGCTTCTGTACTTAAATGTATAGGATTTGAGGTAGGTGGATCCAGAAATCATTCTGGTGCATATCTGTGAGCACGTCTGGGACTTCTACGGTGAGCTGCTTTCCTTTCATGCTGATCCGCAGCCGAAGAAGTCATTCTTTCTATTTTTGTTTCTGTCTATCCTGATTCAGACATTAGGATAGTATATTATTCTTTTGTGTATATTCTACTAGTTGCCCGTAGCTCGTGACACCAGGTTCTGGCACACACGTTAGTAGACATTCATTTTGGGTTGTATAACTATTTTATTACAGTGTTATCACTCTTGGCTTTAGCTTTAACTTTGAAAAATTCTGTTATACTTAGTTTTTGGTAAAAAGGAAAATGAGAACTTAATTATACTTCGGCGTTGATTGGCCTTACAACGGTGTCGGGCGCCATCATGACCTATTATGGAAAATGAGTCGTGACAACATGGTATCAGAGCACTTGGTTCACGTAGGTCTCACAAGTTATGGGCGAACCTAACAGAGTCTTGTAGATCGGTACGGAGACGTCTGTATTTATCTTCGAGAGGCTATAGGGTACTAGGAAAAACTAATCTTTATTCATTTCTATCGTGCAGTGGTTAGTGTGCTAAATTTCCCTCTTCTATTCTCTCACAGATGGTGAGGACTCGTACCGCCGACGTTTCGAACTAGGGAGGAGATGCTCCCCCCATTGCCAGAGGCCGAGGTAGAGGACGGGGGAGGGCACCGACACGTGGTAGGGGACGAGGGTGTCCCAAAGCTATTCCAGATGCACCCCCAGCAGATCCTACGGGGGATCCCATTGTTGAGGAGCAGGGCGAGGTGCCCGCAGCTGTGCCTACTTCGGTGGATTTCATGACTGCGCCGGGATTTCAGGAGGTCATGGGCCGCATGCTTCGGTTCATGGACACTATGACTCAGGCTGGTTTATTTCCAGCAGACCTAGCTGCTTCGCAGGCAGGAAGGGGAGCACAGACCCCTACTGCTCAGCCTCCTGGTCATGCAGCTGTGGTATATCAGACTCCGAGTGCACTACCCGCAGAGGGGGTTCAGCCAGCTGCTGCAGTGGCACCCCAGCCCAGGCCAACTGTGGAGTTCGATCTGCAGAAGTTACTAGACAGATAGACCAGACTTCACTCTCCAGTCTTCGGGGGTGAGCGTCATGAGGATGCTCAGGACTTCATCGATAGGTGCAGGGACAGACTGTACGCTATGAGGATATTGGAGTCGCATGGAGTCGACTTCACTACTCTTTAGCTTGAGGGCACAGCCCGTAGATGGTGGCAGTCCTATATTCTTGGTAAGCCCATCGGTTCTCCTCCCATCACTTGGGGTTAGTTTGTACAGTTGTTCCTGGACAGTTATATTCCGCCCTCTGAGAGGGAAGAGCTGCGGTACCAGTTTGAGCACCTTGAGCAGGGTTAGATGTCTGTGACCGACTATGAGGCGAGGCTTTCTGAGTTATCCTTCCATGCACTTATGATACTCCCTACGGATGCTGAGAGTGTGCGGAGGTTTGTCGCGGGGTTGCAACCCAGTATTCGATCGGGTATGGCCCGAAAGGTGGAGATGGGTACAGAGTATCAGCTTGTGGTCGAGATTGCTCACCGGATTGAGGGGTATCGCTAGAGGGGTAGGGAGCAGATACAGCAGGACAAGAGAGCCAGATTCTTTGGAGAGTTCAGAGGTGCCCCAACTAGGGGCAGAGGTCAGTATGGGAGGGGTCAGCCCAGTAGGCCCCCATCTTCAGCACCACCACCTCCCACCCGGAGTGCTCCAGCGAGCTCATATTTCAGTGCCATACCAGAGAATTCCTACCGCCCGCCAGCTATTCAGGGTTCCTCCAGTGGGTATTCAGGTCCTCTGGGCTCTTCTGGTCCCTATTTCAGTGCTATGCTAGAGACTTCATATCGTCCACCGGCTATCCAAGCTCCTCACACGGGATCTACGAGTCATCAGGGACAGTCATCAGGGTAGCAGGTCACCGCACCGTGTTATTTTGAGTGCGGAGACCCCGGTCACATGAGGAGATCTTGCCCAGACTTAGGGGCAAGGTAGAGTAGTAGGGGCAGCAGCCCATGACTCCAGCACCAGCAGCTTAGCCACCTAGAGGGGGAGGATAGACTGGTAGAGGCCATCTGAGAGGTGGAGGTCAGACGGGTAGAGGTCAGCCCGCTATTGCTTAGACGGGCGTAGGCCAGCCAGCTGGCTCTCCAGCTAGATTCTATGCTCTTCCAGCCAGGCCAAATGCATTGACCTCAGATGCCGTCATCACAGGTATTATTTCCGTGAGCGGTAGAGATGCATCGGTATTATTTGATCCAGGGTCTACTTATTCATATATATCATCTCTGTTTTCTCGTTTCCTGGCTATTTATCCTGAGCCTTTAGGTGTTCCTGTTCATGTGTCCACTCCTGTGGGTGATTTTGTGGTTGTGGACCGGATCTACCGGTCTTGTGTGGTTACTTTTTGTGGTTTTGAGACTAGAGCAGATCTTCTGTTGCTCGATATGGTCGATTTGAGGTTATCCTGGGCATGGATTGGTTATCTCCATATCACGTTCTAGATTTCCATGACAAGACTATTTCTCTAGCGATGCCAGGATTGCCAAGATTGGAGTGGAAGGGTTCCACAGTTGATACGCCTAGCAGGGTTATTTCTTTCCTGAAGGCTCAGCGTATGGTGGAGAAGGGGTGTTTGGCTTATTTAGCTTATGTGCAAGACACCACCATAGATTCATCGACGATTGATTCAGTACCAGTAGTCCGAGAGTTCGCCGATGTTTTTCCTTCTGATCTTCCTGGCATGCCTCCAGATCGTGATATTGATTTGGCTCTAGGCACTCAGCCTATATCTATTCTGCCGTACCGTATAGCTCCTAAGGAGCTGAAGGAGCTAAAGGAACAGTTGGAGGAGTTGTTAGGAAAGGGGTTTGTTAGGCCCAGTGTATCGCCTTGGGGTGCACCAGTGCTATTTGTAAAGAAAAAGGATGGGACTATGCGGATGTGCATTGATTACCGCCAGTTGAACAAAGTCACCATCAAGAACAAGTATCCATTGCCCCGTATTGATGATTTGTTTGACCAACTTGTAGGGTGCTAGGGTGTTCTCTAAGATTGACTTGAGGTCAGGGTATCATCAGCTGAAGATTCGGGATTCAGATATTCCGAAGACCGCATTCAGGACTAGATATGGCCACTATGAGTTTCTGGTGATGTCATTTGGCGTGACTAATGCTCCAGAGGCATTTATGGATTTAATGAACAGGGTGTTCATGCCTTATATTGATTCATTCATTATCATCTTCATTGACAACATCTTGATATACTCGCGTAGCCTGGGGGAGCACGAGCAGCATCTGAGAGTAGTGCTTCAGACCTTGCGAGAGCAGCAACTTTATGCTAAGTTCTCCAAGTGTGAGTTTTGGCTGGAGTCAGTGGAATTCTTGGGGAATGCCTTATATTGATTCATTCATTATCGTCTTCATTGACAACATCTTGATATACTCGCGTAGCCTGGGGGAGCACGAGCATCATCTGAGAGTAGTGCTTCATACCTTGCGAGAGCAGTAACTTTATGCTAAGTTCTCCAAGTGCGAGTTTTGGCTGGAGTCAGTGGCATTCTTGGGGCATGTAGTGCTAGGGGATGGTATTAAAGTGGATCCCAAGAAGATTGAGGCAGTTCAGAGTTGGCCACGTCCTACTTCAGTTACCGAGATTAGGAGTTTCCTGGGGTTGGCAGGTTATTACCGATGATTTGTGTAGGGGTTTTCATCTATTGCATCACCTCTGACCAGATTGACGCAAAATGGTGCCCCATTATGTTGGTCCGACGATTGTGAAGAGATCTTCCAGAAGCTCAAGACGGCTTTAACTACAGCACCAGTTCTTGTATTGCCTCCCGATTTAGGGATGTATACAATGTATTGCAACGCTTCTCGCGTTGGCGTGGGATGTATATTGATGCAGGAGGGGTGAGTTATTGCATATGCTTCACGTCAGCTGAAGGTTCATGAGAAGAATTACCCTGTGCACGATCTAGAGTTGGCGACGATTGTTCATGCTCTCAAGATATGGAGGCATTATTTGTATGGGGTGTCGTGTGAGGTTTACATTGACCATCGCAGCTTGCAGCATTTGTTCATGCAGAGAGATCTTAATTTTAGGAAATACAGGTGGCTTGAGTTACTAAAGTACTATGACATTACCATTCTTTATCATCCAGGTAAGGCGAATGTGGTCGCGGATGCCTTGAGCAGAAAGGCGGAAAGCATGGGTAGCTTGGCGTTCATTCCTGCTAAGATGAGACCATTAGCTTTGGTCATCCGGTCTTTAGCTGACAGACTTGTGAGGTTGGACATTTTGGATCCCAGCGGAGTTCTAGCATGTGTGGTTGCCCAATCTTCGTTATTGGGGCAGATTAAGGCCCGACAGTTCGATGATCCACATTTGGAGGCCCTCATAAAGACGGTACTTCAGGGAGGTGCCAAGGAGATTTCTATTGGTGAGGATGGTATGTTACGGCTTCAGGGCCGTGTATGTGTTCCTAATGTTGATGGCTTGAGGGAGAGGATCCTATAGGAGGCCCACAGTTCGAGGTACTCCATTCATCCAGGCACCACGAAGATGTATCGTGACTTGAGGCAACATTACGGGTGGCGGAGGATGAAGAAGGACATCGCGGAGTATGCAGCTAAATGTTTGAATTGCCAGCAGGTCAAATAAGAGCACCAGAGGCCAGGTGGCCTACTTCAGCGGATGCCCATTCCGGAATAGAAGTGGGAGCACATCACCATGGATTTTTTGGATGGGTTGCCGCGGACTTTGCGGAAGGTTGATTCGGTGTGGGTTATTGTGGATAGGTTGACCAAGTCGTCCCACTTCATCCCAGTGGCGACTACTTACTCAGCGGAGAGATATGCTCAGATTTACATTCGAGAGATAGTTAGGTTGCACGGTGTGCCGGTTTCCATCATATCAGACAGAGGCCCTCAGTTCACTTCCCATTTCTGGAGAGCTGTTCATAGTGAGTTGGGGACCCGTGTAGAGCTTAGCACGGCATTTCATCCTCAGACCGACGGGTAGTCGGAGCGGATAGTTCAGATTTTAGAGGATATGCTTAGAGCATGTGTGATTGACTTTGGAGGGTAGTGGGATCAGTTCTTACCCTTGGCGGAGTTTGCATATAATAACAGCTATCAGTCCAGCATAGAGATGGCCCCGTATGAGGCATTGTATAGTCGGCATTATCGTTCTCCTGACGGGTGGTTTGAGCCTGGTGAGTCTAAGTTACTTGTTACAGACTTGGTTCAAGATGCCTTGGATAAGGTAAAGTTGATTCAGGAGAGGCTCCACATAGCTCAGTCCAGGCAGAAGAGTTACGCGGATCAGAAGGCGCGTGATGTATCATTCATGATTGGCGAGAAGGTTCTTTTGAAAGTCTCACCGATGAAGGGCATTATGAGGTTTGGAAAGAAGGTCAAGCTAAGTCCAAGGTTCATTGGTCCCTATGAGGTGATGAGGCAAGTTGGAGAGGTTGCCTATGAGCTTGCTTTACCTCCCAGTTTATCGGGAGTTCATCCAGTTTTCCATGTATCGATGCTTCAGAAGTATCATGCCGACCAGTCACATGTGTTGGATTTCAGTACCATTCAGTTAGATGAGTGCTTGGGCTACGAGGAGGAGCCAGTCGCCATTATTGACAGACAAGATTGCCAGTTGAGGTCCAAGAAAATTTCCGCGGTAAGGGACCAGCGGAGGTGTCAACAGATTGAGGAGGCAACCTGGGAGTCCGAAGAGGACATGCAGAGCAGATATCCCCACTTATTCAGCAGTCCAGGTACTTTTCTATGTCCGTTCGAGGACGAACGTTTGTTTAAGAGGTGGAGAATGTGACGACCCGACTAGTCGTTTTGTATTTTAGAACCCCGTTCCCTTAAATAAAACTTCCCGCACTTGCTTTAACTAATTCATGACTTGCGGGGACGGGTGGTTCGGAAGTTGGAGGAGTCTTGAGTAAAAATAAGTCCAATTGCTTCTTTAAGTTTCTATAAAAAAGAACAAGTTTGACTTTGGTCAACTTTCTTGGGAAACGGATCCGAATTCGTGATTTGACGATCCCGGAGAGTCCGTGGAAAAATATGGGACCTGGGCGTATGCCCGGAATTGAATTCCGAGGTCCATAGCCCGAGTAATGAATTTTTCTGTAAAATTGTTAAGTTGAAGTTTTAAAGATTTAAATAAGCTAAGAAATCATTGGTTTCTTAGGTACCGGGCTTGAATTTTGATTCCGAAATTTGGTACAGGTCTGAAATATCAGTTAAGACCTACCCATGAAATTTGGTTTCAATCCGAGTAGTTTAAGGGTGTTTTGACCCGTTGGAAGAAAATTAAGAACTTGAAATTCAATGATTTGGTTCAATTGGTTTTGGAGTACGATTCCTCGATTTAGCATTGTTTTGAGTGTTTTTTAGGGTTCAAGTAGGTCCGCCTCGTGATTTCAGACTTGTCGGTATGTTCGGGCGGGGCACGGGAGCCCCGAGCGTCAAACGAGCGAGGCTCGAGTGAAGTTTAAACTTGGAAAAAGTACTGAACTTTGTTGCTTCTGTCATAACCGCATCTGCGGTTCTTGGACTGCAGAAGTGGTACCGCAAATGCGGCCTTTTAATCGCAAAAGCGGAAGGGGCCAGGCCTAGGGGAAATCGCAAAAGCGGCTCAGCAACCGCAGAAGCGGTCCTGCTTAAGCGGACCCCAGACCGCAGAAGCAGTCCACCTTCCCAGGCCCAGAACCGCAGAAGCGGTTGGGCTTCTGCAGAAGCGGGATCCTGACCACAGAAGCGTTAAAGGCCTCCTTGCCCACTTCCTCAAAAGCGGTCCTTTTCCGCACAAGCGGACCCCGCAGAAGTAGGAATCCTTCCGCAGAAGCGGAAATAGCTGGGCAGAAGGGTTCATTTAATTCGAACCCAAAGCCATTGTTATCATATCTCTTTCCATACTTGGTTGATTTTGAGGGTTCCAAAGAGAAGGTTTCCACATATTATTGCAAGGTAAGAAATCTTCCACTATTATGAGTTAAATTACATGAACATTAGGTAGATAAAACACTAAAAATTGGTGAAAAATCAAGGGTTTGAGCTAGACCTAGGGTTTTAGATAAATTAAGATTTAAGCATGGAATTTGTTATGTAATGAACTAGAAATCATATGTTTGTGATACTTAGGTGATAAAGAACAACTTCCTTCGAAAAATCTCGAAATCCGGGCACGTGGGCTCGGGGTCGAAATTTAGGAAACTTGTGGGAAAGGTTGGAAAATCACTTAGATAGTTAGAATTCAACCTTTTAAGCCTTTATTGACTAGTTCTTGCTTTATTTTAATTAGTTTGTGCTCGTTCGGCTACGAATTGAGGGTTTGGGCTTATTCTCGAAATTGGAAGTGCGCTTCGGAGCGAGGTGAGTCTCCTTTCTAACCTTGTAAGAAGGAATTGTCCCCATATGATTAATGAATGAATTATTATTGCTAAATGCAGGGGCTACGTACGCACCAAGTGACTAGAGTCCGTACGTAGCTACTACTATGTTGATTGTCCGGGTAGTTTAGGACCCATATCATGTTTTGTTATGAGAAGTTCCACATTATTTGCCTAATAAGATCACTTAGGATGCATAGAGACTTGAAAGGAAATAACAGCAACTTGCACACTTGTTGAACATTGTATGATATACTTGACTCTAAATGTGCCTTTGTGCGTATTCTTGATATTGCCTGATATTTGTGGATCGGGCCGATCGTCTCGGTATGAATAGATGTATCTATAGGCGCGCCGTCGACCCACGACAAGTGCACAGTTTATTTTTGTTAGTTCGGGCGATCGCCTCGGTACTATGTGCGCATGTTAATTGTGGGAAAGCTTATACTTGCTTTATTTTGCTATTATCTCAAAATGATAAGTTATAAACTTAATGTAGTGAAGTACCTGACTCATGCCACTTGCCATAAACTGTTGATACTTGTTATTTCCATGATTTGAACACATTATACTTAGATATATATTATTTGACCTTAGTAAGTATCGAGTCAACTTCTAGTCTCTACTTCTTCGAGATTAGACGGGATACTTACTGGGTACATGTTGTTTATGTACTCATGCTACGCTTCTGTACTTAAATGTATAGGATTTGAGGCAGGTGGATCCAGACATCATTTTGGTGCATATCAGTGAGCACGTCTGGGACTTCTACGATGAGCTGCTTTCCTTTCATGCTGATCCGCAGCCGAAGAAGTCTTTCTTTCTATTTTGGTTTCTGTGTATCCTGATTCAGACATTAGGATAGTATATTATTCTTTTGTGTATATTCTACTAGTTGCCCGTAGCTCGTGACACCAGGTTCTGGCACACACGTTAGTAGACATTCATTTTGGGTTGTATAACTATTTTATTACAGTGTTATCACTCTTGGCTTTAGCTTTAACTTTGAAAAATTCTATTATAATTAGTTTTTGGTAAAAAGGAAAATGAGAACTTAATTATACTTCCGCGTTGGCTGGCCTGACAATGGTGTCGGGCACCATCATGACCTATTATGGAAAATGGGTCGTGACAAGAAAGGACCATCACAGTTAAGTTTAATAGCATTTTTTAGTGGTTTGTACCACCTAGTCTTAATGGGAATTTTCTTAATTCTAAAAGGGTTCTTTTCAATGAAAAAGATATATTCTCATGCAAAATGCATTGGTTTTTTTACGTCGAGATGGAAGCAAAGGTTATTGATATTATTTTTATTCCCGTTTTTCCAAATGTCCCAAATGTAAAAAGGAAAAAGAGTTTGCCAATTAATCTTATGAAAGCTTTGATTGATGAAGGCATCACGAAGGTCAGTAAGACAATTAATATGGCCCATATTGTTATGGTAGCTGATGCCCATGGCTTTCCAGAATTTTTGGGTTGAGGCACAGATTAGGAAGATGTGTTGGATGTTCTCAATGCCCATTCTGCATGTAGTGCATGTGCCATCCACGTTCATACCAATTTTTTGAAGATAAGCTCTACACGGAACGCGGTTGTGATAGCATTTCTAGAGAAAGATTTTGATCTTGTTAGGAAAATGAAGACCACATATCCATTTATAACAATTAGAAGAAGGGAAGGGATTATTAAGAAGATTATAGCAAGATTTTGTGGAGAAAATGCTATTAGAGCTTAGTTTCCAACTAAGATCATCCACTTTGGAATTATTTGAGGAGGTAGGAATAAGACTAATATTGTGAATAATTTTAGGGGGTAATTCAAAGATAATTTTACTAATATCCCAACTATTGCCCCTAGTTAATTTGCTCAGGGAAAGATCACATTCACTTTTGTTGAGGGGGCCCTCAATAGAGCTTCTAAGGGTAGGGGTGTTGTAAATTCAATTGTTATACCAAATGTTTAAGGTCGAATTTTTTGAGGGATGCCACAGAATTCCTTTGTTGCATAAGTTCCATCCTTGGAGGATGGATTTCCAGATGAAAGAAAAGTTTATAATAGTCTTTGAGTGAGCTATTTTGACATGATAAGGTAACACCAAGATAATGAAGGATTTTTTATGAGCCTCCGCACAAGGCGTAAAAGGGAAACCAAATTCTTATGTTTTGCCTTATGGATACCTAGTACACCTTCTTTTATATCCTTGGTGACAATATCCCAATTTATGAGATGAAGCTTTTTAGAAGTACTAGTAGTACCCCAAATAAAATTCCTTTGAATTTTATCAATGGATTGAAGGGTTTTAGAAGGGAGGAGAGTGTATTGCATTATGTGAGAGGGGATGGCTCCTAGGGTACTTTTTTCTATTGTAGTACGCCTAGCCATATTGAGGAAGGAACATTTCTAATGAGAGAGTCTAGTTTGTAAGTTATCCAAGATTAATTGGAAGTCTTTGGCTTTTGGATTTTTACTAAGGATAGGTAATCCAAGATATTTACCAAATTCAGTGGTGCATTTTATGCCAAAAAGAGAGATTAGGTAGATTAAGTGCTCTTTTGGACAATGGGGAGGGATAACAATTCTGAATTTAGATTTGTTTGTGGTTAGTCCAGATTCTAAGGAGAAATAATCCATACATTCTTTTATCCAAAAGTCTAACTTTTTTATTTGCTTTTCCCATAAGAGTTAGGTCATCAACAAGTAGGATATGGGAGAAGGAAGGGCCCCTATGGCCAATTTGGATAGGATCCTAATTCCTAAGATCAACTTGGTAATTGATAAGTCTAGAAATAAGTTCAATGCACAATACGAAAATGTAGGGGGAGAGAGTATTACCTTGAAGAATACCCCTACTAGGTTGGAAAATTTTTGTTCTTGATCAATTTACTAACACCCCTATAAAACTAGTAGTAATACAATGCATAATGAGTCTAGTGATCTTAGGAGGGAATTTGAAGTAATGAAGGGTCTTATGAATAAAGAACCACTCCAGTCTATCGAAAGCTTTTTTCTAAATCTAGCTAAATGAGCATATCAATGTTAGATTTTCTTGAACGTCTAAGATAATTCATATTTTCCTGAATGATTATGGCATTGTCACTAATTCTTCTATTTTTCATGAAGTTAGATTGCATAGGACTAATAAGGAGGGGTAGGAATAATTTTAATCTATTAGCAATGATTTTAATAATGACCTTATAAGCAGTATTGCATAATCCAATAGGTATGAAATTTTTAAGATTGTTAGCATTGGAAAATTTTGGAACGAGACATAAATAAGTGTCATTTATACCACTAGACAAGGATTGTGTGGAAAAAACTTTGTGACAGTAGGATGTAAAGGAGTCTTTTAAAATATGCCAATATTTTTTATAGAAAAAGGGGTGTATGCCATCTGGGCCTGGAGCTTTAGAAGGTTTGAACAAAAAGATGGGCTTAGTAATTTCGTAATTAGTTAGGGGGTTATCTAGACAATGTAAGTCGGGCATATTCATAGTCTAAGGATCATAGATAGAATTTTTAATAGGGGAGACAATTTGAGCACTTTGAAAGGCCTCTCTAAAGAAAGTAAAGGAGTGATCTAAAATTTTGTTTGGATCTGTTATCCAATATCCTTTATCATTAGTGAAATACATAATGGCATTACAGCATTTACGATTAGAGGCCATAATATGGAAGAACTTTGTGTTGGCATCGCCATCATTTAGCCAATTACTCCTAGATCTTAGCTTCCAAAAGTCATGCTCCATATGTAAGATATTGTTATATTCTAATTGGAGGGTGGACTCTAGGTTTTGTAGGAAATCACTATTATGGTAATGGGGAGATGACTGGATTCCATTTAGTCTAGCAAGGATTTGTATTTTTTTTTTAAGATATCCCCAAAAGTTGAATTCTTCCAATAAATAACTTCCTTGGTAAAATTATTCTGGGCATCAATAAGGTATTTACCTAACCAACTTTGTTTAACTATATTTTTGAAGTCAGGGTGTCTACACCATATAGTTTCTAAATGAAAAGGTTTATCATTATTGTTTCCATACCTAGGTTTTAAGTTTAATAAGAGTGGATTATGGTCGGAATGAGTTTTAGGAAGATGAATCACTACAACCTTAGGGTAAAGGTCGATCCACTCTTTGTTTACAAAGATTCTATCAAGTCGTTCCATAATTCAACTTTTAGATTTTTTTCCTACGGCTTGACCATGTGTATTTGCAACCCTTGTGACCTAAGTCTAGTAGTTTACAATGATTAATGCTTTTCCAAATCTCTTTGCTACGTCTACGATTAATGGTGTTACCACCAAGCTTATCATTAGAGGAAATAACATCATTGAAATCCCCCCTATAAGCCATGGGCCATTAACAGTATTACTCATTTTCTCGATGTTATTCCACATCTCAACCCATTTAAACAACTTAGTACTAGCATAAACAGAAGAAAAGACCCAAGTAGTTTTTAAAGAAAGTACCTCTATTATGGCATGAATCTCTTGATTGTTTCTAACAAAGTCTTGAACTTTGACCACATTTGCATCCCAAAATAGAACTATACCTCCTAATTGACCCTCACTAGGTACCTCAATCATTTGAGAAAATTCAAAATCACTTAGAAGGGACATGTGACTTTCCATTTTAGTTTCCAGAAGAGTAACCATGCAAGGTTTATGAGTACCAAGCATTTCTCTGAAGTTGACTCTGAAGTTCTCATTGTTGCCACCCCAGATGTTTCAAATTATCATATTGGTTGGCATATACATATTTGCATGATTTGGCGGTGTCCTATTTTCCCTCTGAGTTTAAGGGACTAGGCTCCTCCTTAATGAAGGAACTACGATCATGGCTTGATTATCCACTGTTGGATCCCGAGGGGGTCTCACATCCATTGAGAATTTGTGTAGTGCTGTTGGGCAGCTTAGAACATACCTTTTTCCCCTTTGATCCCTGAAGAGATAGACTTTTACCTCGTTGATTCTTAAAAATTCTAGGACTGGACCGGATCCCAGTAGGTTTACTTCTTCCTCCTCTTCCATCTCTACATTTTCTAGTTCTAGTGCATTTAGAGGGGGCTGAACCTCAGGGTTCATTGGAGGGATCTGGGGTTGTGCAAGAGGGGGTTGTGGGGCAGGGGGTTGTGCTTGTTGTGAGGGTGGTGCATTGGATTGTTGCTGGTTGTTTTGTGGGGCTACTGTGTCAAAGGGAGTTGTCCAGGGGATAAAGATAGGGTTCATATTGTTGATCTCCCCTGGAAGGAAGAATGGGAGATCTACTGGGACTTATTGGGATTAGATGGGACTGAAGTGGGGTGGGAGACTCCATTTATTCCTCATGGCTTGGGCATGACTGGGGTTTAGGGAGGGAGCAAGTGGGTAGAGGACGTTGTCCATCCATATATGGTTGAAGTAGTCATTCATGGACATATTCATTCCCTCCGAAACTAGTTGAGCAAAGAAATGAGAGTTTTGTAGAATTATGATTGTTTCTTGACCATTGAGAATCATGTTGAACGTTATTGCGTGGCCCATGAGGGCTTTCTCCACCCACGAAAGAGGTTGATAATCCTGTAGTAGTGGTGGTTGTATGAAGAAGGTTTGGTTGCTTGTTGCTTGATTTTAGGAAAGAGGTGGGTTGGACATGTTTAGGGCTCTTTGGTGTTGAAGTATTTGCACTAGACGAAAACATCTTCTTTGAGTGATTGTAATCCTTGGCAATGTTAAGAGGAAGGGTGGGATTTATATGAGTGTTAGGAGAGTAGAGGTCTAGGTTTTTGTTGTGAGTTGTCGAGATGGATGGACAGGCAGTATTGATATCTATATTGATATCATCTAGTTTACGTGAGGTAGTGTTGATAGAGAGATTTTGCTTAGATTTTGTTAGGAAAATGTAGTGTTGTTCATTGTCCATTTGGGGTTGGGAGGGAAGTTCTTTGGCCACGTGGTTGGATATTGGGGATGGAGGATTATCTCCCATGCAGCTGGGTAATATAGCATTATGGTGAAGTGTGTTATATTCGAGGAATTAGAGGTGGTTGAGTGAGAAAAACGAATAGATTTAAGATGGTTTAGGGTATCATTAGTAGTAGAAGGGTAATTATTGCCTTACATATGATTTAATTGGGAGATTTTAGGGTCTGCTAAGTGGACGTTCGTTGGTTCATTGTTAGCCACGACAATTGCCATGCAGGAGTTGTCGTTATTTCCTAGACTCTCTGTGAGTTCATTGGTGGTAGCAGGCGGATTGTCCAATTCACCAAAGGAGTGGTTTGTAACAATTGTATTAACATTTTGATTAGCATTATTAGTAAGTAAAAAAGGAGCAGGAGTGTTCCCGTTGAGATTTGTACTACTAGATAGAGGGGGAAGGGACGACTTACCTGGGATGGGAAGTAAATGGACCATTGTCTTACCATCATTGGCTTGTTGTAATTTTGGCTTTTACATAGTCTAATTTTTCTTAGGGAAAGAAACAGTGTGCCACACATCATCTTTGGGCAGAGGAGATCTCTTTTGCATGTCATGACTTGGAGTGTCTAAAATCTTAGATTGGCTAGCGGCATTCTCTCCTTTTGAAGTGGAAGGTTTGCTTCTGTGTATCATGTAATTGCATCAGGCCATTGAATGTCCTAGTCAACCACAATTCTCGCATAGGAAATTGATATCTTCATAATAAATTTCTTGTTTATGTGGTCCAATGTAAATAAATACTGTGACCGGAACCTCCATTGGAACTTCAACGCATAATCTAGCATAACGATCCCTTAGGGTAGAAGAGGTGCATGCATCAATTTTTAAAAGTTTACCAATTTTGTTTCCAACTTTTGTGAGGATTTGTCCATCATAAAATTCAGTTGGTAATTGTGGTAAACGGACCCAAATAGCAGCTAGTGAGATCTTGGCTTTTGAGGCAATGAAGTTTGGTACCCATTTTTGGACATATAGAAAATGTCCAAAGATGAACCAAGGACCTTGATGAAGTACTTTTAGCATGCTATCTTCATTACTAAATTTTGTAATAAAATAATCTAGCCTAGGTCTATGAGTGGATAATTTTCCTTTAGTTTCCACAGTTCTTGAATTTTCTTTTTGAGTAATTGGTGTTGGATTCTCATTCCTTGTAGTTTTATGATCGTAGAGAATTTCCATGGAGAGTAAATACGATGTAGATCTTCCGGAGATAGATGAATTAGATGATCATCATTGGAGTAGGTTAATGAATTGACAAGACCATTGGGAGGTGGTAGATGAGACTGGTTATGTGAATCAATGACCATGTGGATTTTCCCTTCTTGAATCACATCAGTTAGTCTGTCCTTGAAACTTTGGTTTGAAGGCATAGGAATGTTTAAGCATTGCATTTGATCAATGTCAGGAGGCTTAGGAGGAATGAAGTTAGTGTTTTTTGGATTTATCATCGTTAAGATTGTAGTGAGAAGATAGAGGTTCTCTCTCTAAAATGATTTTCTGACTAAGAAGGTAACTTTAAATGACCCAATGTCTATATCTGTATATAGTCAAATTAGATAACTCTGGTTCTTTTAAAGAAGTTTGAAGTCTATCTGAATTTAAACCAGCAACGATATTGAAAAATCAAATTAGTTCATGGCCAGTCACGTAAAAAACAATAGTTTAATGCATTATTTTGTGTAATAGGAGTTTGATTTGCGCTTAAACTCCTAGTTACTAATTTTTTTTTATTACTTGTAAGAAAAGAAGAAAGGGATCCAGTTCCTTCTCTTTTCAGTTTGAAAAGATAGCGATTACAGTATAAGTTTTCTCAAGAAATATAGGTACAGTAATGCTTATACACTATAAATGTCCAAATGATATAAATAGACTAC
Source organism: Nicotiana glauca (assembly GCA_026770625.1). Lineage (NCBI taxonomy): Eukaryota > Viridiplantae > Streptophyta > Magnoliopsida > Solanales > Solanaceae > Nicotiana > Nicotiana glauca. Next base: position 24,865 of record MU672744.1, on the reverse strand, counting down.
AAACAAGAAAAGGTGAAAAGTAATGAAAAGAAAATAACAACAGAGAGAGAAATTACAGAAAGAATATAACTCCACACAGAGATAGCAACTGGGGATCTTCCAGGATACCGCTCTGTAGTCCCCAAATGTAAATATTCATGGATCTCCCGGGTATCGTCCCGTAGTCTAACTTATAGTGCGCCGGGATCTACCGGAATCCCAATCCGTAGTCCCAAATGTAAATACCCAGTACTGGGAGAATCAACCGGGTGCAGTCCCATAGTTCCAATATAAATGTGCAGGGGGATCTACCAGAATACAAATCCATAGTCCCAAACTAAACACACAGGGGGATCTCCTGGGATATCGTCCCGTAGTCCCAAAGTAAACACACAACAGCAACACGAAGAATATTCAATTCAATCCAAATTTCATACCAAGGTAAAACAAGTATTTCTAACCTAGCATGCTGTACATAATTCAAATAAAGCAGTTTGAGCAAGTAAAGCAATTATGTCAATTAGACATGCTTCCCTAAGCTAATAGTAGACTTAAATTGCAAGTAGTATAAGCAGGGAAGAAAAACACAATTATAGTTACTTAACGAAAACATGATTTTTTCAACAATTAGCACATGTACGCACTCGTCACCACACGTACAAGGCATTTCATATATCAACAATACCAAATCCTAAGGGGAGTTCTTCCACACAAGGTTAGGCAAGCTACTTACCTCGAACCAGCTCAAAATCAACTGGAAATCATGTTCTTGCCACGAGTATCCAATTCCGGGTGGCCAAAATCTAATCAAATTAATACCAATGCATAAATACAACTACAAACAACTAATTTAGCTAAAAGAAACGAAGCTAAGACAAGAAAATAGGAACACGCCCAAAAATGCTCTCCGGGCCCACATCTCGAAATCGGGTAAAAATCATAAATTGTGAATACACATTCACTCACGAGTCTAACCATACCAAAATCCCTCAAATCCGATATCAAAACCTCGATCAAAACCTCAAAATTAGGCCTAAGAACTTTTCTCAACTTTTTCCCAATTTTTCATCCCAAATCCGAATTTAAATGACAAAATTAAGATTAGATTATAGGAATACAACTAGAAAGGGATTACGAATCGTTACCCATTGATTTCCTCTTCAAAATCCTCCCAAAATCTCCCTCATCCGAGCTCCAAATCGATTTTTCAAAGTTTTGATATAAAACGCTCGAAATTTCCCTTTTTGTGATCAGCGAAACCACTTCTACGAACATGATTATTTCCATGCGGTCCCGCTTCTGTAGAAATAACCCGCACTTGCGACCTCTTTTTCACATATGCGATGCCGCTTCTACGATAACTTGGCCGCATCTGCGGCCAATCTCAAAATCTCCTCGGACTGCACATGTGGTCCTCATACCGCTTCTACGATGCCGCACCTGCAGTCCCATACATGCAGGTGCGATTAGGACAAGTTCAGCCAACTTCAAATTTTCCTAAGTTTAATTCAACTTTCGAAACTCACCCGAGGCCTCCGGGACCTCAATCAAATATGTCAACCAATCCTAAAACATCATACGAACTTATTCCCTCCCTCGAATCACATCAAACAACGCTAAAAACACAAATCACTCTCCAATACAAGCCTAAGGATTCCCAAAACTTCCAAATTCTGGTTTTGATCAAAAATCTATCAAACCTCGTCCGAATGACCTGAAATTTTGCACACACATCTCAAATAACACAACGGACCTACTCCAACTTTCGGAATTTCATTTCGACTCTGATATTAAAATCTCACTATCAAACCAGAAACTTCAAAATTTAACTTTTGGCATTTCAAGCCTAGATAAGCTACAGAGCTCGTAAACACAATCGAATACGCCCCTAAGCCCGAAATAACCCAACGAAGCTAACGAAATTACATTTCGAGGCCATCTTCACATTGCTCTACGGTCCCAGGTTCTAAAGCTTAAACTCTCATTTAGGGACTAAGTGTCCCAAAACACTCTGAAATTCAAAACGAACCACCTCGACAACTTACAATAGTCGAAACAACCACAGGGAATGCAGTTAATAACGGATCGGGGCGTTAATTTTTAAAACGATTGGCCGGATCATTATAATAAAGGTATAAAACTTAAAAATAAATACTACGTCAATGTAAAATAATTTGATATGCAAAACCCAAAACTATAACGAAAAATAAAGAAGTATGATACAAAAACAATTACAACAAAATTTTAAGATGTCATTATTTTTCTCCCTAATTCATATACCTAAAGCATTACTCAATTGCGAAAAACAGAACAATGGAGAGAACTAATAATACCTTTGAGAAAAATTGCTTCTTTCTACACTAATATCTTTAGAGAACAATAAATAAGAATAGCTAGCTTATTCTTTTCCTACATGAATTTATGCAATAAATCCGAATCCGATGCAAGTGGAAGAAGATTAAATAAGGAAGCATATTAGTGTCAAAAAAGGAATAGTCTAGGGAAAAAACGTAGGTGGTGAGGAGTTAGAGTTCAAAAATCCAAATCTGCCATATTGTTGTCCTACAAAACATAGGATAGCAAGAAGAAGTATGTTTGTCTACTCCAATTTGGCCCAAAGTCAGCTGTGTATGTGTAAAATCAGCCTTAGGTGATTTACACTTATTTTCTTAAATTATACAAATATTTAAGATTATAAAAGTCGATCAATATTTTGAGGTTATTTTAGTCGTTCAACATTTAACATAAATGATTCATGCTTTTATAATAACTAGTATCTATGAATGTGCGTTGCACATTAATAATAACATGTGATGGTTTAAATATTTAAATAATCTAAAAGCTGATAATTATTATTGCATTAGCATAATACGTGAATTCAAATGAAAGGAAATTATTAGAACTTACACAAGTGATCAATTTGACATGTTACTTAGATAATTATGTATTATAGCTTAAAAGTATTTGATGTGATAGTATCTTACCGAACATTTCTTTGTACATGATGTTTTTTGTATCTATTTCCTTCTAATGCTTTGGTTGCTCTACCATAACCAGAACTCTTGTTGTCGATATTGATATTCCTCTGAAAAGTGCAATATATAGTTGTTCGTGCAAGAAAATATATTGCAATAAATATAGTCTAATATTTAGGATGTTTGCCATTGTGCTTTATTTATTATAATTGCAAATATAAACATACCTAAAATTATTTTTACACAAATTTAAAGGATATTCTTTAGTTTCGGAAAACAAAAGTTGAATTCGGGGATAAAAGTATACTTAGAAGTACATTGACCAATATCATAATTTTTTCATGTATGACGTTATTGTCAAAACTTCTATATAACATCTATGTGCTATTATATAAGCTATTCGGCGGATCTAATTTTTTCCGTAGCATGACAAAAAAAAATTTCAAAATTAATATATATGCAATGGAGGATCAATTTTAAC
>MU672744.1:3243-20596 GCA_026770625.1 Nicotiana glauca | reverse complement strand
TTTCATTTCTTTATATATATATATATATATATATATATATATATATATATATATATATATATATATATATGACAGTAACATACGTAAGAATTAATAAACTTGACAATAAACCTATATGGTAGAAGGCTATTTGGTATTAAAGCATTTAAATATTCTTCTTGGTAGTAACTGTTGGTATCATCTTCTGCTGAGTTAAAAATTAAAAATTATTTTATTTTTACCATAAAATTTCGCAATCAACATTTATTTAATTGATTAATATATACATTTCTGCTAGCCAAGATACCTTTTTAATTTTTATCATGCAATTTTCACATTAACAGTGTTGCGTGAATTGGCGTGAAACTATAATACCCCAATCAAATGGTTTCTTTTTTTTTTTTCCATTTTCGTTCTATTTATTTGGAAAAGAAAGGTTGAGAAAGGGGTCCATTGGACGACTATGGTTGTATGGCATCCTATTGCTTAACCGTTTTTGGTTTGTAACTGGAGTCGTTATCGGTTGGTCTCCAAAAGGATTTAAACTCGTGAAAAGAGTTCTAGTATTATTGCACGTTCAATTTGTAAAACGTAAATAAGAGGAGTATGAATCCTCACGAAAAACAATTTGAGTGGTTAAAGGTATAAAAGTGACAGAACCGTAATTGACTTCAAAGTCATAAAGGTTAGGCAATTCTTAAATATGACAATTTTATCCAATATTGAATTAACTCCTTAATAAGTATTTTAGTCTAATAAGGGTATAAAAGTCGATCAATATTCTGGGGATAGTTTCGGCGTATAACATTTAACGTAGAACATTCGTGCTTCTATAATAATATAGATAGATATATATAGAAAGATATAGATAGATATAGATTGTAACGACCCGACCGGTCGTTTTGAGCTCTAGCGCGTCGTTCAGCAGTCAGAGGCCATGAGCATCTTCATTTCAGGTATTATTACTTGTACGCACGGTCAGAATTGAATTCGAGAAGTTCAGAGTTGATTTGGAGAGAGAATTCTCATTTTGGAAGCTTAAAGTTGAAAGAATTAACAAAGATTGGAATTTTGAGTAAACAACCTCGCAATCGGGATTTGAAGGTTCCAACAGGTTCGTATGATAATTTTGGACTTGGGCGTATGTCCGGATCGGGTTTCGGAAGATCCGGAAATGTTTTGGCACCTATTATGGGAGTTAGCATTCTGGAAGAAATTTCATAAGTTTGGCTTGAAGTGCATTTCAGTGCTATCGATGTCTGTTTAGGATTTCGAGTCTGTGAATAGCTCCGTATGGTGATTCTGGAGTTGGGAGCACGATCTGAAGTGAATTCGGAGGTCCGTAGGTCATTTTGGAGTCATTTGGCTAGAGATAGAAATTTGAAGGGTTTTTGAGAAGTTTGACCGGAAGTTGACTTTTTGATATCGGGGTTGGAATCCGATTCCGGAAGTTGAAGTAGGTCCGTGATGTCGAATATGACTTGTCTCAAAAATTTGAGGTCAATTGGACTGATTTGATAGGTTTTAACATCGAAAATAGAAGTTTGAAATTCTAAGGTTCATAAAGCTTGGATTGGAGGTCGATTCATGATTTTAGCGTTGTTTGATGTGATTTGAGGCCTCGAGCAAGTCTGTAATGTGTTTTGGGACTGGTAGGGTCCCGAGGGCCTCGGGTGGATTTCGGGTGGTTAACGGAACGAAAATGTAATTTTTGGAAGGCTGAGGTTGCTGGTTGCTATCATAACCGCATCTGCGATTTTTGGACCCCAGATGCGGCACTTCAACCGTAGATGCGGTCTTGGGCTAGAAGAGAAGGGACCGCAGATGCGGTCATATTTCTGCAGATGCGGGACCACACCTGCGGAAATAAGGGTGCATGGGAAGGACTGCAGATGCGGTGGAGTGGCCGCACCTGCGGAACCGCAGAAGCGGTCATAGGATCGTAGGTGCGGAAATTGCTGGAGGCAGAATGGTGTTTTATAACCGAGGTTTGAGTTTATTTCACCTGTTTTTCTCTTGGTATGAGCGATTTTGGAGAGCTTCAAGTGGGGTATTTCATCATCATCGACAAGGTAAGACAACCCCACCTATGTTGAGTTAAATATATTGATTTTGTGTGGATTTTAGCATGTAAATTGATAGAAAACTTGGGGTTTGAGGAAAAACCTAAAAAATTTGTATTCTTGGATTTTGACCAGGATTTTAGGTATGGAATCTAGAGAAAATTATATATTTGAGTTCGTGAGGCTATGGGTAAACTTTATCTTCAAAAAATATTGGATCCGGGCACGTGGGCCCGAGGGCATTTTGTCAACTTTTCGATCGGGTTAGGAATTGTTATAAATTGGATTATAATGAGTACCTTAGCATATATTAATGGATTTACATAATTATTGGCTAGTTTTGGAGCATTTTGCATTGATTCGAGTCTTCGGAAGAGTGTGGCATGTGTGTTATGGATCTTCGGAGCAAGGTGAGTCTCCTTTCTAACCTTGTAACGGGGAATTGTCCCCATAGCTGAGTTAATTGGTTATGTGCTCCTATTTGTGGGGGCTACGTACACACGAGGTGACGAGAGTCCGTGCGTAGCTACTATTATGCTATTGTCCGGGTAGTCTATGACCCAAAAGCATGCTATACTTGGATTAATCGTAAACTTATTGATAGCTTGAATATCTTAAATCACATTGAATTAGTAAATAAATTTCTAAAAGGATTAAACTTCATTTTTCTTAAATGGTTAAAAGAAGATTGACTTCCTTTGAATAATTACTCTGTGTGGACTATTGATTGATTGTCTATGTGTGTATAATTTTGCAGTGGGCCGAGCGCCTCGGCATATTAAATAGATGCATCTATGGTTCGCGCTGTTTGACCATCGGCAGTGCACAGTTTATATTTCTGTTGGAGCGGGCCGTCGACCGCGGCATGATCTGTGCATGCTTGTATTGCTTGCCTTGAAACTTATTGAAGTTGTTGATGCCTCTTTCTGGCTTAAGAATATATGTATAAATGATGAAAATGAATGATTTCCTATAAAATAAAGAATTGTTTATTTGCTTCAACCCATTGAATTATAATCATATTTATAAACATTCACAATTTAATATATTCTGGATATACCATCATTGGACCATTAGTAAGTGTCGAAGTCGGCCATCTCGTCTCTACTTCTTCGAGATTAGACGGGATACTCATTGGGTACACGTTATTTTCGTACTCATACTACACTTTTGTGCATTTTTTTTGCACAGGCATATGCATCTCTAGTGGCCTACTAGCCGTAGCAGCACAAATGATACAGAGACTTAGGTGAGCTGCACTTCTCGAGGCGATTAGCAACCAGCAGAGTCTCTTTCAGTTTTCTGTATTTATTTCCGTCCAATATTGTATTCCGGACGATTGTTGTATTACATTATTTCTTAGAAATTGCTCATGCACTTGTGACACTGGGTTCTGGGAAGATTTTTAGATTATTAAATGTTATGTTTTGTTAAAGATTTCGCGGTTGTTTCTGTAAATTTTATTATTCGTTTTTTATTGTATAAAGAAAAATGATTTTAGACAATACAAAAATTGGAATTTAATTAAGTATTTTGGTTGGCTTGCCTGACAGCGGTGTCCGGCGCCACCACGACCCTTAGTGGATTTTGGGTCGTGACAACATGGTTTCAGAGCACTAGGTTCCCGTAGGTCTCACGAGTCATGAGCAAGACTAGTAAAGTCTCACGGATCGGCACAGAGACATATGTACTTATCTTTGGGAGGCTACAGGGCTGTTAGGAGTACTTCCCTTCTTGATTCCTTATCGTGCGATTTGATCCCTTTGAGGCTTATGCCTTCATTTCCTTCCTACTCAATCTTGTGCGATTCGAAGCGCTTGTTATAAACCGAGGATTGAAGAATCGTAATGGTACTACAGATGTGGTGTAGGATGTTTCTCCCGGTATAGTTGATCAGACTATTATCGTCGCCTTATGGAAGGATATCTTATTGTTTCAGCTTAGTAGCAGTACTTCTGAGAGCTCTAAGGTTGGGCACAAGTTTCCATGATGCTTATGAACGATTGTTCTGCAGTATTGATATGATGGTGGGATGCTTGCCCACTTATTGGGGCAGCGAATGACTCGAAGGGAGGTTTACTCAGTGCATGATCTAGAGATTCGATATTTTATTCCCAACAAGGAAAAAGCAATCAGGCTAAGAATGTTCAGATGCGGGTTGATGGGGTAACGAGACTTGATATTTGCGAGCGTGGTGGAATTTTCATCTGCGATGTAGTGTCGCCGTCCTCGATTATATGTGTTCAGTTTGCCGGTGTTATGGTTTTCTTCAATTGGACTTGGGGTAAGGCATTGTAAAAATAAAATTGGAAAAATGACTGTTAAGTGTTGCAGGATGCGGTGGTTCACATCGAATCGGTGTTTCTAATGTTGACGACTCGAGAAAGATGATCTTCGGAAAAATTAAAGTTAGTAGAGATTTGTGGGTTCAAGTGCTACGAAGGTAGATTTTATTTAAGGCAACAATTGAGCAGCAAAGTATGAGGAAGGACATGTGGGAAGTGTCAGGCGGTGTTTAAAACTTCTAAAAGGCCAGGTATAAGAAGATCAGGTCGAGTAGTTGATTAAGGAAGTGAGTTTTCCCAGAGTGGGAGAGTGGCAGAGCTGCATAGGGGCTTGGTGGTAGAATGACTACGCGCCTTAAGGAGAGTTTGGATTGATTTGGGAATTTTAGTGATTGGTAATTGGGGTCTACGGATCTAATTTGAAGTATGGGCTAATATGCAGCAAAGAGATCAGTCGTGCGAATGTGGTCGATGATTCACAGTATAAAGAGGTGGTTATACAGAAAGAATCCGAGAATTTAGGCGGTTGATTGCGCAAGGTTATGTCAATAAGATATAAGGAATTCGGGTGAATTCCATAGTTGTGTAATAGTGGCCTTGAGCTGAGTGGGAGAGTCCCACCGCTTATGATTGGGTTACATGGCCAACTACTTGCGAGGTTTCTGGTTATTAGCATATTGATGGGTTATCTCAGCTACATGAAAAGACCACAAGTGATAAATTGAGCAACTGAATTGTTGAACGCATGCTATGGTTGGCCTTTTGGCTCATGTTCAGACTTGGGAAGGATTCAACATTTATGCATTGTATGGATGCGGGTTTCAAGGGAAGCGATTCTGCTGGGTGCTTTGTCGAGAGAGTATTCTTTTGCTAGAAGATTTATGTAATTGATTATATTCGGGGCCAAGTCAGAGCGGGTGGCTCCCAGCAACGGTCATAATGGATTCAAAAGGGGTAAAGTGTGGTGTCTAATGACTTCGAACCTATGGGTGCGGTTGAGAATCAATTTGCAGCGGCTTATGAGTAGAGGCCCAGAATCTTTTATGATGTTTTGACTTGCAGTGTAGCACTTGAGAGGAAAATGAGGAAGGACTTCGGATTTGTAGAAAGATTAGCAGAATGGGCATATCAGTTGAGGGAGCGAATGTGCGCACAAGGAAGGAATGAAATGGTTCGTGGGATTCGAGATAGCATGGTCTCGTGCTTCAAGGTCACTCAGGATGAGTGCGGATGGAGTATGTTATGTGTTGAACGGAGTTGTTATTATTTCTAAGGCAGTTAGGGTAAATCGAAAGAAGATAGATTGGTTAGCCATAGTTGAGTTGGCATATTGGCGGTAGAGATCGGTTCCTTCGGCGTGGTCAAGTTATGTATGTGGTTTGTGGAGGTACGTGTAAGGCCTGTTGGCCACCATAATTGATGTCATCCACGAGTATTCTACTTTTATGGACCGTTATGTATAGGCGGATCCCGAAAGGGCTATGGTGGCTTAGACCACTACTTAAATGTTTGCATATTCTACGGTTATGAGAATTTATCTATGTGTTGCTATGTTTCTCCTGAAGTGAGTCCAGTGAAAAGCTTTTATTGGCACGTTGAGTGCAGTGAGTGGTATCGAATTTGAAGTGAGAATCAAGTTTGCAGTTTGGTGCTGACATGGATGTCACGATCTCGGATGAGCAGGAAAGGAGTTTCGATGTTTAAAGTAAGTTAGAATTGTCGTCAGTGCCACCTGAGATCGGTGTTTTGTGAAAAAGGGCTTTATATCCTGGTAAAGGATTCTTGATCGCTTTTCAGCATTAGTGCAACCAGTGGTTTGGATGTACGGACCTGTTACGTGTTTCGGAACGTTGTAGGAGCGTGTCCCATAGGAAGATTGTATAAGTGTGGCATGTAGTTACTTGATTGATTTAAGATTTAAACCATGTATGAGGATTGTGGTAATATCATTAATTTGAGAATTTATGCCTGGAGGGCACTCGATTATGATGGTTGTTCTTATGTGTTAGAAGAAAAGGGGGTGATTATGGACCCTTGAAAGGTCATTAGCCTAGTTCTGTGTGATCGGAGTCAGCTGGAGGTCTGAGGAGGGATTTAATGTGAATATGGGTTTTATAGCAGGCCAGGTGTGTTCATTTCAGCAATGCGCTCCTTATGGTAGAGTGGTCGGGGAGTTATTTCGTTGTCAGCAATTTCATGTAGTGATGTACTGCATCGTATGAGTTGTGAGATGGCTTGGTGAATTTCTTATATATTGAGGTTCTGCGTAGAGATGATGTTATATGAGTAGGATGGCTCTAGAGATTCAGGTTGTATATCGCACCTCGATTGTGCTTGAGTTTGTAGCTTATAGCGCTATATTTCTCCCTAGGGAAATGGTATTATGCACCTAGCGTGCTTGTGATCGATATTCGATATCTTGTTGTAATGGGCAAATTAGCTCGACGTATATCTCCTTGCATGAGTTTTATGTATGGATCGGGTGGCACGCCGCTATGGGTATATTATTTGGATCGGGTGGCACACCTCCATGGTTATGTTGTATGGATGGGGTGGCGCGCCGCCATGGGTATGTCATTTGGATCGGGTTGCGCGCCGCAACAGTGTGATGTTGAGTACAGTTCCTTATATCGGCTCTTATATGTTTTGTTTCCTATTTTCTGAGAAAAACTCGTATTAGCTGTGAGCCCGCGTCGCATGTGTGATTCGCGAGCAGGATGTCCATTTAGTATGTTGCCCGCATCGCATGTATGATTCGCGAGCAGGGTAATTGAACTTCCTTTTCAGAGTTCACTTTCCTTTTGTGTCGCATTCTAATTGGTAGCCTATTGGCACATTGAAGCATCATATGAGGCTTTTGGATCAAGTCCGGGGTGGCTTATTGCCTGAGCAGTTCATAAGGGATGAAACGAGATCATTGGATTGGGAATCAGTGCAATCGGATTATGTGAAGTGCATTAAGAAGTTAAGACCATTATTCGGTTCAGAGTAAGGTGAGGGTTCGTGTCAGGAGCATAGACCCAATGAATTGTTGATTTGGCAGTAGTTATGAATTTCTACACATCTCATCCGTCGTGCCGGTATTGTAGGAGTTAGAGCAAGACCTCTGTAGGTCATGAGGTGTAATGGAAGCATCAGATTCGTGGAATTTTCACTAAGTTGATCATAAAATGTTATTGTGGTCCGGTGAGTAAAGTGATGCAAGGTGTGAATTCAGCAAAGTTATGTAGTCATGTTTGGGTACAGCGTGTAGTGATTGATATGGTGATCGTATGTTGGAAATAGGTCAGGCATAGAATTTCAGATGTTGGAATTGGACTCTAAGGCTTAATTTCTTGAATAAAAGGGAATATCTACAGAATTGATCGAGATGATGTGCTCAACTGAGTTGTGGTGGCACGGGAAGGTGCATGAGAAGTTAAATAGTGATTTCAGACAACTCTAGTGTAGTTCTCAGCACGTTCGAGGACGAACATATATTTAAGTGGGAGAGAATGTAACAACCTGACCGATCGTTTTGAGCTCTAGCGCGTCATTCAGCAGTTAGAGGCCATGAGCAGCTTCATTTCAGATATTATGACTTGTACGCGCGGTCAGAATTGAATTTCGGGAAGTTCAGAGTTAATTTGGAGAGAGAATTCTCAATTTGGAAGCTTAAAGTTGAAAGAATTAACAAAGATTGGATTTTTGAGTAAACGACCTCGGAATCGGGATTTGAAGGTTTCAACAGGTTCGTATTATAATTTCAGACTTGGGCGTATGTCCGGATCGAGTTTTGGAAGACCCGAAAATTTTTTGGCGCCTATTGTGGGAGTTAGCATTCTGGAAGAAATTTTATAAGTTTGTCTTGAAAAGCATTTCAATTCTATCGATGTCTGTTTTGGATTCAGAGTCTTTGAATATCTCTGTATGGTGATTCTGGAGTTGGGAGCGCGATCAGAAGTGAATTCGGAGTTCCATAGGTCATTTTGGAGTCATTTGGCTAAAGATAGAAATTTGAAGGGTTTTTGAGAAGTTTGATCGTAAGTTGACTTTTTGATATCAGGGTTGGAATCTGATTTCGGAAGTTGAAGTAGGACCGTGATGTTGAATATGACTTGTCGGCAAAATTTGAGGTCAATCGGATGTAATTTGATAGGTTTTAACATCGAAAATAGAAATTTGAAATTCTAAGGTTCATAAAGCTTGGATTGGAGGTCGATTCATGATTTTAGCGTTGTTTGATATGATTTGAGGCCTCGAGTAAGTCCGAAATGTGTTTTGGGACTGGTTGGGGTCCTGGGACCTCGGGTTGATTCCGGGTGGTTAACGGATCAAAAATGTAATTTTTGGAAGGCTGAGGTTGTTGGTTGCTGGTTGCTTTCATAACCGCATCTACGGTTTTTGGACCGCAGATGCGGTCCAAAAATATAATTTTTGGAAGGCTGAGGTTGCTGGTTGCTGTCATAACCGCATCTACGGTTTTTGGACCGCAGATGCGGTCATATTTCCGCAGATGCGGTAAGTCACATAAGCGGCAATAAGGGGGCCTGGGAAGGACCGCAGATGCGATGGAGTGGCCGAACCTACGGAACCGCAGAAGCAGTCATAGGACCGCAGGTGCAGAAATTGCTGGAGGCAGAATGGTGTTTTAAAACCGGGGTTTGAGTTCATTTCACCCATTTTTCTCTTGGTATGGGCAATTTTGGAGAGCTTCAAGTGGGGTGTTTCATCATCATCGACAAGGTAAGCCAACCCCACCTATGTTGAGTTAAATATATTGATTTTGTGTGGATTTTAGCATGTAAATTGATAGAAAACTTGGGGTTTGAGGAAAAAACCTAGAAAATTAGTATTCTTGGATTTTGACCACGATTTAGGGTATGGAATCTAGAGAAAATTATATATTTAAGTTCGTGAGGCTATGAGTAAACTTTTTCTTTAAAAAATTTGGGATTCCGGGCACGTGGGCCCGAGGGCATTTTTGTTAACTTTTCGATCGGGATTAGGAATTGTTATAAAATTGATTATAATGAGTACCTTAGCGTATATTAATCGATTTGCATAATTATCGGCTAGTTTTGGAGCATTTTGCATTGATTCGAGTCTTCGGAAGAGTGAGGCATGCCGGTTATGGATCTTCGGAGCGAGGTGAGTCTCCTTTGTAACCTTGTAAGAGGGAATTATCCCCATAGGTGAGTTAATTGGTTATGTGATCCTATTTGTGGGGGCTACGTACACACGAGGTGACGAGAGTCCATGTGTAGCTACTATTACGCTATTGTCAGGGTAGTTTAGGACCCAAAAGTATGCTATACTGGGTTTAATCGTGAACTTATTGACATCTTGAATTGCTTAAATCACATTGAATTAGTACATAAATTTCTAAAAGGATTAAACTTCATTTTTCTTAAATGGTTAAAAGAGGATTGACTTCCTTTAGATAATTGCTCCGTGTGGACTCTTGATTGACTGTCTGTGTGTGTTAAATTTTGGAGCGGGCTGAACGCCTCGGTAGATTAAATAGATGCATCTATGGTTCGCGCCGTTCGACCCTCAACGGTGTACAATTTACATTTTTATTGGAGCGGGTCGTCGACTTCGACATGATCTGCGCATGCTTGTATTGCTTGCCTTGAAACTTATTGAAGTTGTTGCTGCCTCTTTCTGGATTAAGAATATATGTAAAAATGATGAAAAAGAATGATTTCCTATAAAATAAAGAATTGTTTATTTGCTTCAACCCATTGAATTATAATCATGTTTATAAAAATTTACGATTTAATATATTCTGGATATACCATCATTGGACCATTAGTAAGTGTCGAAATCGACCATCTCGTCTCTACTTCTTCGAGATTAGACGGGATACTCATGAGGTACACGTTGTTTTCGTACTCATACTACACTTCTGTGCATTTTTGTTGCACATGCATATGCATCTCTAGTGGCCTACTGGGCATAGCAGCATTGATGATACGGAGACTTAGGTGAGCTGCACTTCTCGAGGCTATTCGCAGCCGGCAGATTCTCTTTCAGTTTTCTGTATTTATTTTTGTCCAATATTGTATTCTTGACGATTGTTGTATTACATTATTTCTTAGAAATTGCTCATGCACTTGTGACACCGCGTTCTGGGAAGATTTTTGAATTATTAAATGTTATGTTTTGTTAAAGATTTCGCGGTTGTTTCTGTAAATTTTATTATTCGTTGTTTAAAATATAAAGAAAAATGATTTAAGACAATATAAAAATTGGAATTTAATTAAGTATTTTGGTTGGCTTGCCTGACAGCGGTGTCCGGCGCCACTATGACCCTCAGTGGATTTTGGGTCGTGACATAGATATATGCTATCTTGTTTCTAAATGGATTTGGACAATATAATAAGTTTTCAAATTAAATTAGTAATGGGAAATTTTTAAGAAGTATATCCTAAAACTAATAGGATTACAAGATTATCGTCTAGAATTTCGATTATGTCATTTTATTGTGAGTTATTATTCCTAATATTAAAAGGTTATTTTTGTAATCTAATATAATATTATATATATATAAGGTTGTGGGTCCATCAGGAAAAGAATGAGCCTGTTAGTACTTATTAATATAATTTTTGCCAAAAAATGATTCAAGTATTAGTTTAATTTGCAAAGTGAACTAAAAAATATCAAATAAGCTACGAAACTCAACTTTAGAAAATACATTTACAAAATTCAAACAGAGTACAAAGTTGAGAGTTATATACCACTTACACGAATAAACGAGGCATTAATTAGGTTGTTCTTTTTCATGCAAAAGGAATCAATTTCTTCTGAATTTGACTTTTATGGACTTATTTAGACTATTGATGTAACTTTAAAATAATGACCAAATGTCTATAGCTGTTTATAATTTATTAGATACCTCTGGTTATTTTAACGCAGTGTCAAGTTGATCTGAATTTAAATCAACAATATAATGATATTGACAATCAGATTACTTCATGGCCACTCATAAAAAAAAAAAAAAAAAATAGTTTAACGCATTCCTTATTATGAGATTATGAGTTTTATTTGCGCAATTAGCTCCATGTTTTTTTTTCTATTACTTGTATGAAAAAAAGAAAGGGATTAAGGTCCTTTTCAATGTTTTCATTTTAGTTTGAAAAAACAGAAATTATAGTAAAAGTTTTCTCAAGAAATAATGCTTTATGCACTATAAAGGTCTAAATGAAATAAATAGACTACAAACAAGAACAGATGAAAAGTAATTTAAAAAAGAAAAAAGGAAAAAAAAAAAAAAAGAAACAACCGGTAAATTGTCACGACCCGAAATTTCCACCCTCGGGTGTCGTGATGGCGTCTACTCGTAGAAGCTAGGCAAGCCACGAACTTAGAAATCCTTAAACTCTTTTGTTTTAATCTTTTTACAAATCATATTAACAAATGATAAATATTTAAATAACAGCGGAATATGAGATTAAGTGGAAGACTTAGATAAATTAATCCAAAACAATACGAAAGTCAACATATGCCTCTACCCAGAAACTGGTGTCACAATATTCGCGGACTGTCTAGGAATGCTACAAACAAGTGTCTGAAACAAAAGAAATATAGTTTGTCTCGGATACAAAAGCAAAACAGAACATCTAAATAAATAGAGGAGATTGTCGGGCCTGCGGACTCCTGCAGGACTACCTCGAGATCTCGGTAAACTGAAGGTTGGCTCCCGAGCTACTACTGCTGACCAAATATTGCTCCGGTGTCTGCACATAAATGAAGAGTATAGCATCAGCACAACCGATCCAATGTGTTGGTAAGTGTTTGGCCTAACCCCGGCGAGATAGTGACGAGGCTAGGACCAGACTCCAGATAATCCTGTGCAGTTATATAATATATGGCGGAAAAATAAACAGAAAATAAGCAGTTTAAAAGGGAGGGGGAAGATGCTTCGGGGAACATATAAATCTAGCAGAAACTGATTAAAAGTATGAAAGAATAGTATGGTACCTATAACAATACAATAATACTACTGTTGAGGCGCGCAACCCGATCCCTTATCATCTAATACTGTTGCAGTATTCAACCCAATCCATATATATTTTATAATTGTTGCGTCGTGCAACCCGATCCAATATAATATTTGTAACTGTTGTGGCGTTCAACCTGATCCAATATAATATTTATTGCGGCGTGCAACCTGATCCAACATATCATTGTTGCAGCGTGCAACCCGATCCATATAATATAATGTTGCGGCGTGCAACCCAATCCATGTATAATAAAAATATTGCGGCGCGCAACCCCTTCCGAATATTCAGTCAACAATAATCGTAATAATTGTCTCGGCAAGGGATCAACAATAAGCTACACTACCCCGGCAAGGAAACTCAACGGTACAAGTATATACGTCTCGGCAAGGGAGAATCAGCTATAACCAACCATGACTCAAACTCATCTCAGTTATCACCGTCTCTCATCATGAGTAGATTCCTCGAAAATAAACTAAGTCTTTACTCAATATCAAGGATTTATCACTATTGCAACCATTGTATCATTGAAGAATACAACAAGTATCAATTTAAGACTCACGGTCATGCTCGACACCAACGTATAGATATTCGTCACCATGCCTATACGTCGTATTCAACAAGAAGCAAATAACAAATAAGACTCAACTCCTAATCCCTCAAGCTAAGGTTAAACCGAACACTTACCTTAAACTTCCACGGCCAACTCAATCCTCAAATACCGCCTTTCCTTTCGAATTCGGCTCTAAATCAATTGTATTATACATAATCGACTTCACAACATCAATAAATGCTAAATAATTTAAACCCAATGCCTAATTGTATCTTTCCAATCATTCTTCCCAAAATTCAAAAATTAACCCCGGGCCCGCTTGGTCAAAACACGAGGTTCGAACCAAAATTCGATAACCCATTTAACCATGAGCCCGAATATATAATTTATTTTCAAATCCGACCCCAAAATGAGGTCTAAAACATCAATAAATAAAAAAATCTAATTCTACCCAAATCCCTAATTTTCTACCATTAATCTCATATTTTAGGCCTATAAATCTAATGGGTGTTGATAAAAATGAAAGAAAATAAATTAAAGATTACTTACCCAAGAGGTTATGGTGAAGAAAAGCTTCAAAAATCGCCTAAGAGCTTTGGAGAGGAAGAAGTTTATGAAATTTTTATGAAATCCCATAAGTGTTCTATTTTTGGGTCTTTAAAATAACTGGGTGAAAATGTGCATCCCATTCGTGACAGACCCTTCACGTTCACGATGGGTCAGGCGGTATAAGCCTTCACATTCACAGACAACAGCTCGTGTTCGCAAAGTAGGAACTACTCGAGCCTCGTGTTCGCATTTAAGGGATCGCGTTCACGTAGGGAAACTTCCCCACCCCTGCCCAGGCCCATTTTGGCCTTCGTATTCGCGAAGGGATGACCCCGCACTGCCTCGCGTTCGCGACCTGGGCTACGTGTTCGCATTGAAGGACTTTCCTTCGAAAAAATTAATGCATCGCGTTCGCGTGGGTTGTCCCGCGAACGTGAAGAAGAAAGTACCAGAATACCAGATCTGTTGTTTTCTGCAATTTTTCTCAAGTTCAAAACTTTCCGAAATACATCCGAAACACACCCCGAGCCCTCGGGGCTCCTAACCAAACATGGGTACTAACTCAACAATATTATATGAACTTATCCGTGCGATCAAATCACCAAAATAACCTCAATAACAATGAATTAAACCTCAAAATTAGAGGATTATTCTTAAACTTCGTAAAACATCAACTTTAGCAGTTTAAGTCTGAATCACGTCAAATGATATTCGTTTTTCATCAAATTTCACAGAAACATCTTAAATCATATATAAGGTCTGTACTGGGTTCCAGAACCAAAATACGGCCCCGATACCATTGTGTTCTAATCAGATTCCATTTCAAATTTCCTTAAGTAATTTCAGAAAATAATTTTCTTTAAAAATTCATTTCTCGGGCTTGAGACCTCGGAATTCGATTCCGGGCATACGCCTAAGTCCCATAATTTCCTATGGGCCCTCCAAGACCGTCAAATCATGGGTCTAGGTCTTGTGAGGATGTGATTTTTGCCTCACATGAATTATTCCCACAAAATCAAAACAAAAATTGTCTGTTTTATTGTGTGCATTTTGTGAATTTTTCGTGATATTATTGGTAATTGCTTGCGTTTGTATGTGCGTGATTATGTGTGTTTAAATTAATGAAAATATAAAAAATATGTCGCGTTTGTGTTTAGGATTTAATTCTATAATTGCGAGTAATTAAGCTACTTTACAAAAAACGAAAAATCAAAAATAATGTACTTTGCATTTTCGGCATCTAATGTCCAGGGTTCTGTGACCTTACTTTTAAATTGGTGATTAATCTTGTGTGTTACTTGTTATTAAGAGTTAATTAATATTTTTTAGGTTAATTTTGGTTTTACAATTTATTGTAGAATTTTTTGTTGGTTAGAAATTAAAAGAAGAAAAAGAAAATAAGTCAAAAATAGAGAAATTCGGAACTGGGCCGCTTAATTGGACTCAAATCAGGCCCAAAGAAATGCCTCCCACCCGGTCCAGACAACCTGTCTCACAGGACATCGAAACGACATAGTATGGTGGTTATACTACGTCGTTTAGAGGGCAATCAATCTCAGCCACTCAATCCCCATCAATCCAACGGCCCTCATCCCGTCTCCTAACCCATCTCACCAACCCGACCCGTTACCCGTTCCCCACCGACACCCAATCTAGACCAAACGACATTGTTTGTTTTAGTTTAATCGATCCTGGCCGTTGATCTTGAGTGATCTAACGGTCCAGGATCATTTTCCCCCATACTATATATTCATAATCCATACTCCACCCCCAAAACCAAACACCCCCCATCTTCGTCTCTCTCAGAGACGAACCCCATTGCCCAAACCCTAGCCGCCACCCAATGCTTCTGCCAGAAAACCCGGCGGCAACGATGCCGGCGGCGACTAAATTGACACCCTAAAGACATTAGACCACCCTCAATCCAAATCCCTTACCCGTTTTGCCCGAATAGCCCGTAGCTTCTCGAATCTTCAATCGAAGATTCAAGGAAAACTTGAAACTACCCCAATCGGTACCAAACTCATACCGGACATCTCCCTGACCCCCCTTGTCACCAAACCCCCGTTGGTTTGGTTCGAATCAAACCAAAACCATTCAAACCTCAAATCGAACCCCCAAGAACCCTAAAAAACCAAAGGTGGAAATCTGTCCAAATTAAATGAATTTGGGTGTCCAGTGGACCTTAGTCGAAGTGTTCTCAGTTGAGAACAATCGATTAAGGTCCGACCGACCTCAAAAATCCACGTCCGTTCAAGTCGAGTCTGTCTGGTTTCCGATTTTCTGAGGTATTTTTTCCAGTCCTTTTTGTTTCTATTTTTGTTGTAGTTTTTTTTGTTTAGTTTAGTCGTAGTTCAATTTCCGTTCATTACTGTTCTTCTACTCCAATAGACCTTTTATTTGGTCAAATTGTTTCTATTCGTTGTTTAGTATATAATAGTCTGTGTAATCGGTTCGATAAGTTTCGTCGATTAATTAGTTTCCTTTTAGCCCCTGTTTTTGTCAAATGCCAATAAATCATTTGTTTGTCTGTTTAATTCTGATTGTTGGATGTTCATTGATTATATGTTGTCAATTATGCAATCGATTAATTAGTTATCGTCGATTAGTTCAGTCTTATTTGTAGTTCGTTTATTCTCGTCAAATGGTTTGATGTCGAATATGTTATATTTTGATCCTTAGGCCTTTAGCGCTGTTAATAATCCTGCATTTTTTGCATAAGACTGATGCATTTTTTTAATTCGAATTTGGATACCGTTTTGCCAAATCTGAATGCAAGTCGAAAGTGGTACTGAATTTAGTTTTAGTATCTCCAATGATTTCAGTTCATTTTGATTTCCATAGTTAGTTGGTGCCATTGTTTCAATGCCGATTGTAATAGATTTAGTTCTATGATTGATATTAAAGATTGGTTATAGCTGATGGATAGTGATTTCAGGGGTGTTTTCATTATTTCCGGGGCACTAGGGAGGGTAGTTTGGGAATAGAAAACGTGCTGACTTGTCTAAGCTGAGTGTTCTGCCCACTAACTTAATACAACATTAAAGCTAATGTATTATTTAATAAAAATGGGGAACAAGATATAATGGTGTGGGCAAGTTTTAAGGGTAAATAATTAAACAATAGGCTGCCCATACACACATTGAATTAAAAATAGAACAAGACATACTCTAGTGGGGTTCAAGGAATATAATGGGCAAAGAATGGTTTTAATAAGGGTGTTTAAGAAGCTGGCAGGTCTGTTTTTGGGTATAAAGAGGAGGCATTCAGATCATTTTAGGGGGACTGAATTTTGACTAATAAGAGGTTGAGAATTAGAAAATTTTGAGTGGACTGGATTTTGAACATCAGAAATTCAGAGTTTAAGAGTGAAATCCAAGCTGAGTTTTTACCCGAAAAATTTCAATAGGTTGAGAGCTAAACATTGAAAGAGTGAGGTCTTCTTTATTACTGAAAATCAGAATCAGTTTGTTACTATTTAATTGAGGTTCTGAGTGTCTTTATTGGAGTGTCTGAAGAACGGAAATCAGAAAATCTACTGTCCTGTCTCATTTCTGAATACATTTTGTTCCTGTTTGTGGTGCTGTTGGTATTTTGGGTATCATTCCTGGGTTCTGGTATACCTGTGTTGCTGTTTGGTGTTTTCTGAAAATTGCAAACTGGTTTTCTGAGTGTGCTGGACCTCTGTTGCTATTTGCTACTGTTGTATCGTTATTACTGTTGCTGATCCTCTTCTTCTTCTTCTGTTTTATTACCAGGTACACTTTCGAATCACTGTGATGTAGCTGTTAAAAGTGAAAAGAAATGCTCAAGTAGTCGAGTACTAAGTTGTATCTGTAGTTTAATAATCAAATGATAGGTAGTTGTATAGTCTATCTTTGTAATTCAATAAAGAATATGGACTGTGGAATTTATACTTGACTAGAATTGTTTTCTTTT
>MU672740.1:123152-145397 GCA_026770625.1 Nicotiana glauca | reverse complement strand
TCTCATAATCTCATAATCACATTCGTATTGCATACAATTGTCTCGTGGAACCTCATATATTTTTTTATAAGCTCGAAAACATAACTCGACTTTTAGAAAGATAACTTAACTCTGAAGATGTTCATAAAAAGCTTAAGGTGCTTCACTTAGTCCTTATACCTGATGGGGTCTCACAGTCTCCCCACCTAAGAACATTAGTCCGCGAATGGGTCAAGTCAATTCCTTGGTTTCATTTCTTTTCCGCTAATACGTTATTTGCGAGGATATATTTGTTTCATTTGCAAAGCATAAATCAAATGCTGAAGATTCCAACTACTAGGCTTCATATAGCTATCTCGCAATAAAAAATTTTAAATTGCACTTTCAAGTCATTCAAAATCCAATTAAGTTGTTGTAAAGAAATAATTGCCAATTATTTAAATGCGACTCAACTTAAGTCATAAATAGGTAGGGGTACTTCGTCCTCATTTCCTCCTCAGGTTCCCAGGTCATTTCCTCGATGTTGTTATTTCGCCATAACACTTTCACGGAAGCCACTTCTTTAGTTCGAAGCTTTCTTACCTGCCGATCTATAATAGCTACCAGTACCTCTGCATAAGATAAGTCTTCAGCAATGTGAATATCCTCAATGGGCGTAATACGTGAAGGATCTCCAATGAACTTTCACAACATAGATACATGAAACACGAGATGGACTACTTCCAATTCTGAAGGAAAATCAAGCTCGTACGCCACCCTACCAATCCTCTGAATAATCTTATATGGTCCAACATACCTGGGGCTGAGCTTCCCCTTCTTTCCAAATCGCATGACACCCTTCACAGGCGATACTTTCAGGAAAACCCAATCTTCTACATCAAACTCTATGTCTCGTCGTCGAACATCTACATAAGACTTCTGCCGACTTTGTGCTGTATGCAGCCGGTCTCTAATAAGTTTTACCTTTTCCATTGCTTGATGAACTAAATTAGGACCTAGCAACTTGCTTCCCCGACCTCGAACCAACCGATTGGCGACCTACACTTTCGCCCGTATAGTGCTTCGTAAGGGGCCATCTGAATACTAGCTTGGAAGCTCTTATTATAAGCAAGCTCAATAAGAGGTAGATGATCATCCCAACTTCTTTTAAAATCTAGCACGCAGGCACGTAATATATCCTCAACTATATGAATAGTACGCTTTGCCTGTCCATCAGTTTGCGGATGAAAAGTGGTGCTAAGATTTACCTGTGTGCCTAGACCCTTCTGCAAAGATTTCTAAAAATGTGTTGTAAATTGAGCTCCTCGATCAGAGATAATAGATAATGGCACTCCGTGAAGGCGAACAATCTCTCGAATGTAAAGCTTGGCATAATCCTCAACTGAATATGTCGTCCTGACTGGCAGAAAATGAGAAGATTTTGTAAGCCTATCAATAATTACCCAAATAGAATCATACCTCCGTGGAGTGCGAGGCAAACCAGTGATGAAGTCCATATTTATCATGTCCCATTTCCATAATGAAAGTTCAATATACTGAGTTAGGCCTCCAGGCTTTTGATGTTCGGCTTTAACTTGCTGGCAGTTGGGACATTGGGCTACAATCTCTGCGATATCTTTTTTCATTCCATTCCACCAATATATCTGTCGAAGGTCCCAATACATCTTTTTCACTCTGGGGGGAACTGCATATCTAGAATAATAGCCCTCTGAGAGAATCTTGGCGCGGAGCTCTTCGACTGTCGGTACACATAAGCGGCCCTGGTATCTAAGGACTCCATCTCGAGTTAGCTCAAATAAAGGTTATCGCTGCTGTGGAATACTTTCCCTCAGTTTTATAAGCTCAGGATCCTCGTGTTGTCGCTCTTTCACTTCAGTAACAAAAGAAGATTTTGCCATATTCTGAACGAGAATACGTCCACCCTCTGTATGTACCAAACGCACCTACAAACTAGCTAGTTGGCAGTGGTATTTGTTCATCTTGACCTTATCAACTTTAACATGGCTTAGACTGCCCATGGACTTCCGGCTAAGGGCATCAGCAACAATATTAGCTTTGTCGGGATGATATAAAATATCAACATCATCGTCCTTTAGTAATTTTAGCCATCTTCTTTGTTGTAGGTTCAACTCCCTCTGTACAAATAAATACAGAAGGCTTTGGTGGTCGGTGAAAACATCAATATGAACCCCATATAGATAATGCCGCCAAATCTTTAGGGCGAAGACAACTGCGGCTAACTCAAGATCGTGTGTAGGATAGTTCTGTTCATGTTTCTGCAACTGTCTGGAGGCGTACGTGATAACCTTACCATGCTACATAAGAACACAACCTAGGCCAATCCTTAAGGCATCACAATATACAACATAACCCTCGGTGTCATCCGGAAGAGTCAAGACAGGTGCCGTCGTAAGCCTTTTCTTTAGCTCCCACATGCCTCAGTCCATTGAAACTTAGATCCCTTATGTGTCAGTTTCATCAATGGTGCAGACATAGAGGAAAATCCCTCCACGGACCTTTGGTAATACCCTGCCAAGCCTAAAAAGCTACGAACCTCCGTCGGATTCAAAGGCCTCGGCCAAGTTATCACAGCTTCAACCATTTGGCCATCAACCTTGATACCATCACCGGTAATAACATGACCAAGAAAAGATACAGAAGTTAGCCAAAATTCACATTTAGGGAATTTAGCATATAACTTGTAGTCCTGGAGAGTCTACAATATAGCTCGCAAGTGGTCTGCATGCTCGACTTCCGATCGTGAATATATCAGGATGTCGTCAATAAACACAATCACAAATTCATCCAAGAATGGTTTGAATACCCGGTTCATAAGATCCATAAAGGTTGTTGGGGCATTTGTAAGCCCGAAAGACATGACAAGGAATTCAAAATGGCAATACCTCGTCCTAAATGTTGTTTTTGGGATATCAATATCCCTGACTCGTAGCTGATGATAACCGGATCGCAAGTCGATCTGCGAAAAGCATTTGGCACCTTGTAACTGGTCGAACAAGTCACCAATCCATGGAAGAGGATACTTATTCTTGATAGTGACTTTATTTAGTTGCCTGTAGTCAATACACATCCGAGGGGAGCCATCTTTCTTTCGAACAAAGAGCACTGGAGCACCCCATGGGGATGTACTTGGCCTAATAAATCCCTTGTCGAGAAATTCCTTCAGTTCCCTTAGCTCTGCAGGAGCCACTATGTAGGGAGGAATGGATATAGGTTGCGTATCAAGAAGCAAATCTATAGCGAAATCAGTTTCCCTTTTGGGGGGAATTCCTGGAAGCTCGTCAGGGAATACCATCGGGAATTCATTCACAATAGGAACCGACTAAAGAGTCACTGGCGCCTTATTTGTATCCCTGACATAAACCAGATGGTATATACAACCTTTATTAATAGACTTCTGAGCCCTAAGGTATGAAATAAACTTACCCCTGGGCATGGCTGCATTACCTTTCCATTCAAGGACAGGCTCACTAGGAAAATGAAATCGGACCAACTTTGCATGACAATCAATATTAGCATAACAAGCTGCCAACCAATCCATACCCATAATGACATCAAAGTCTAACATAACCAATTCAACTAAATCAACAGAGGTTGGACGATCATTAATTAACACTGTACAACCTCGATAGACATGATTAGCTATAATAGAGTCGCCAACTAGCATAGACACCTCAACTGACTGTGGCAACAACTCGGATCTCATGTCAAGCTTACTAGCAATAAATGGAGTAATATATGAAAATGTAGATCCGGGATCTATCGATGCATATATGGCATGAGAATGTATTGTCAATATACCTGTGACAACATCTGGGGATGCCTCTGAATCCTATCGGCCTGTGAGTGCATAAAAGCGGTTCTGGCCACCACTAGAACCTGAGGTGTCTCCTCCACCTCTCCCCCTACCATGACCCTGAGTAGACTGTAGACCTGGTTGGGGAGCACGGACTGAGGGCGAAGAGGTTGTTGCGTATCCTGAAGGCTGATTTGATGCACTTCTGCCTAACCCCGGGCACCGGCTAATAAAATGTCCTGTCTGCCCAAAATGATAACATGCATTAGAACCCTGTCTACGCTGCCCGGTGTGCAGCTTACTGCACTGAGTACATGGAGGAGTAGGTTGTCTCATTTGTGCAGAACGCTCCTGTCGACGGCCCTCAGGCTGGCCTGAGCTCTGCCTCGGTCCTGACTGAATATAACAATCAAACTGCTGGCCGTGCATCTGTGGTAGGAAACTACTTGCTGACCGAGGTGGTTATCGATGGAGTGTGGACCTAGAATCACTCTGTGGCTCCCTATAATACCCCATAGTATGAGACCTCTTGTTCTGCTCTCTATCCCTACGAGTATCACGAATCCGACGGGAAAGGTCCTCTGTAGCCTGAGCGAAAGCCTGTATGAGAGAAATATCTACATCATCCGATAGGGATGCCACCCTACAGTCTCTAATCAGATGATCCCCCAAACCATCCACATAATGATGAACTCTAGTCCTCATGGTACGTACGATATCTGGTGCATACCTCGCCAAAGAATTAAACTTATGGCTATAATCCCTCACACTCATATCCCCCTGCTTCAGGCTAAGAAACTGGTCAAGACGGGCCTCCCGAACCTCCCGTAGCAAATAATGGGCTAAAATCCACTCAGAGAAGTCCTCCCATTCTGCTGGCGGAGCATCAGGTCCTCTAGATCTCTCCCATGCCTCATACCATAGGACAGCTACATCACGTAGTCGAAAAGAAGCAAACTGCACAGCCTCTGTGACGGAGGCATGCATCACCTTCAATACTCTATACATATTGTCTATAGAGTCCTGGAGATCCTCTGTGGAACTGGATCCTATAAATAATGGAGGGGCCAAGTGAAGAAACTTTCGTACCGTCGAGCTTCCTGTCTGATCTCTCCGGGCATCTGCTCCCAACCCTATCTGTCGCTCATGAATTGAAACCATCCTAGTAAGCAACTGAATTGCCTTACTCATCTCCTGCTCCCCGGTCTCTGGTGGGGGGACAATATGTGTTGGAGGTCCTGTCTCTCTAGCTGCCTCAGGTACTAATAGAACTGGTGAGGCTGGGGGTACTGCAACTCCCTGGGCTCCAACAAGTGCTGGGGAAACTGAAACTAGGGCTACTGGAGACTCACTATATGCCTCCAAGGGAAATCTATCCGTCTGACCTGGTGGGGAACGACTGGTACCTTCCCTCGGATCCATACCTATCTCTCGATGTGCCATCTCCTGAGTGAAGGTAGCCTGTTAGATAAGAAACACAAAGCACGATTTAGATTTCATATGTTCTTATAACTTTGCTCTATAGCACGATCTATTAATTGAAAAAAAAACGTAAACATTCCTAAATGCCTCATAGCCTCCTGATTATAAGTGTGGTGCACAACACACCCATAAGCAAGACTCTACTAGACACGGCTTGTGGACTCCCTAGGAAACGACCTGCTCTGATACCAAGTTTGTCACGCCCCAAACTAGGGGAGGCACGACTGGCACTCGATAATGTATTCGATCAAGTTAGCCACTAAACATACTAGCTCACTAAAATGTGGGCCCAATAGATCGGGCAGCACAACATCTGAAATACTAAGCCTGGACGATTAAGGTCATGACTTGAATAACAATAAGCCATATAAACCAAGGTAGACAAGCCTAAATAATAAAGTACTAGCTGGCCGACGAGGCCACAATTTGAGACATATATGTCTACACACATATATACACATGCATGCCAAGCCTATGGGCTGGAGACTGAAAGCTGCAACAAGAAACCTAGAATACTGTGTCCACAATAGCCTCTAAGAGTGTCACAAGCACTAGCGGGATAAGGCCTCGAGTATACCTAAATTGTACAACAAAGGTAACCATCCTATGACAGCTCCAGGAAGAGGTGGAGCTTACCAACTCACAGCTGAACCCCTAAATCCTAGTGGAGGGGTCGATCAGAGTCCCTACCTGGACCTGCACGCACGAAACAAAAATGAAGTGTCCCCAGACAACGGGACATCAGTACGAACAAAAATGTACTGGTATGTAAGGCAGAAAGTAGAAATCATACATAGCTGATGAAAACAAAGGTAATAGAGATACCACCTGACACTGAAACTCTGATAGCCTCCATGGCCGACATCTGACCTCATAGTAATGAAAACAAAGGTAATAGAGATACTACCTGACACTGAAACTCTGATAGTCTCCATGACTGACATCTGACCTCNATATATATATATATATATATATATATATATGTTGATGCAAAAGCATGACATACCCAACCAAGTGCTAGCAATGGCGGTCTCTTCCGGTAGCTAACGGGTATCATATTGCTAACCTGTGGCCATCTGTATAATCCATATAGTCTTTCGGGCAAATAGTCCCCCTACCTCCGATTATAGCTCGAAGTCCATGCATAATATGCCATGTATGATATAAACTTTGAATGCACATAATAGGCCATAACAAGAACTTAGCCAATATTGGCTCATTGGTACTTTTATTCTCACAATCTCATAATCACATTCGTATTGCATACAATTGTCTCTGGAACCTCATATATTTTTTTATAAGCTCGAAAACATAACTCGACTTTTAGAAAGATAACTTAACTCTGAAGATGTTCATAAAAAGCTTAAGGTGCTTCACTTAGTCCTTATACCTGATTTCTTGATAATTAGTAAAAGAAAGTATTTCAAAAATCAAGTGTTTTAATAGTTTAAACATATAATTTATATTTGAGATTTTTGGAAATCGACGTGTCATTTTAGAGATTTTAAAATACATTTTAACAAGGAAGAATGACTTATCGCAAATACTAAATGCTTTTATTTTGTTTAGCCACACAACCCAAAAACGAATAAGAATTCATATATATAGATAAGAAAGCCGACAAAATGACATATATAGATGTCGAATACCCTATTTAACCGAACGAGTGGAATATCAACCTAATAGAATCATAACAATACTTCAGATACAATTCCAATGCCTTTCACAGAAGGTCTTTCTAGCTGTAGAATAGTAAATATCACATTTGGCATCTTAGGAATTTCGGAGAATTCATGCAAAATGGAATAACGGAGCTTGTCCTTAACATACCTTTCCAACGAACGTCCGAATGCCTGTAGTTCCTTCACGAAATTTATTCCTTATGTCCTAAGCTTCGAAAACACTATATATATGCAGCTTATACGCACCTATTAACAGTTCATAATTGTGTTTAAATTGGCAGATTCTCCATATGACCCTAACTTGACGAAACGTCCATAGAACTTTATAAAAACGGTCATAAAAGAATCCCAAGATGATTACCTTGACAAAACAAGTATAAAGCCTGAAGAAACAGCAAGAACAACAAATTCCTATCTTCCAAAAATAGCTCCAAACACAACTAATAGAAGGGGGAAACGATTGCAAAGCGTAGAGAATGAGTTTCTAGGCACGGGGGCAAACGTTAACGGTAAAAATCATTAAAAACGCACCTTAATCACTCAAGAACACCATGAAACCCTCTCTTCAGCTTGCTCACTGTTTTGGGACCGAAATAAAATGTTTTGAGGTGTTCAAAGTCGAGTTTAGCGACTTATACCACTTGTTTGACCCGACCCGGTTCGCGACCCGGTTTCAGCCTGGACAGTCCGGGGTAAAATAGTCATAACTTTTTACTCCAATGTCCGTTTGATGTGAGGCTTTTTGGTTGAAAAATATACTCGTAGACCTTCGATTTGATAGGTTGTGGGTCTCATAATGCTTTATATATTGGGAGAAATGATCTGATACATTTGACCCAAAATTTGAAAAAATGTATTAGATAAATTTACGATAACTTTTGCCGACCTTTATTTCGCAACTTGCTTGACTCAAAAACATAACATGTGACCAGTGTAATTTTATACCCAACCATATATACCTAATATAACCACGCCACGTTACGTATATTACGTAAGAGAAGAAAAAAAAATTGGGTCTCACACACTGCTTCGACCCACTTGGAGACGTAGTCAACTACCACCAATACGTACTTGTTACCATACGAGCTGACAAATGGCCATGTGGACATGTAATTTTTAATCCTCCCCGAGATTTTACACTTTTAGACTTTAGATATTTAGTTTAGGCCTAATATCGTTGTTTTACTTTATTTTCAGAGCAAAAATTGAAAAATACAACAAAAAAAAATAGTTTCATTTTTATTTAATTTAGTATTAGGTATTTTTAGAAAGACATATCACTTTCAACCTATTTTTATTCTAATATAATCCTAGAAAATACCAAAAAATAGTTTCAACTTTCATTTTAGATTTTATTTTTAATATTAATAGTTTATCAATTTCAATTAAGAGTTTTTATATTTTAGTAGGTATTTAAATTGATTTTTAAGCTTGCTTTTGGCCCAATTTTGTAAATTTCGGAGCCCAATTTTGAAGCCCGGCAAAACCTAGCCCACTTCCCATTCCTCTTAAACCTTACACCCTAAGCCTAAATACTTTTTTTGTTCTTGAACCCTAACAAAACAACAATGGAGAACACAACACAAGAACCCTAGCCTAGAACTTGCAGCCTTCTTCAACAAGACTAACACAAGACAACAAGGGAGTGTAACGATAGCTGAAGAAAGGAATTCATTAGTGTAGTGTTGCTTAGGTTGATTAGGCCAAGTCTTTAATTCCACAAAGGCCCACGTTCAGTGGAGGCCCAGTAGAGTAGCTGAGTCCACTAATTTACAGAATTTCCATAGAATTCTAAATAGATTATAGAAGGAGGACACGTGTTGTCCTTAGAGTTGGTTTGTTAGGGTCCTTAGTTGTCACTGTTATGTTTCCTTTTTAAGTTCCTTTTCTTTGTATTCAAGGCATCAGAGAATTATAATGAACTTTTCCCTTCTTCTTTAATTTATTTTCCTTCTTGGTTTCCTCGTTAACTTGTAGCAGTCAAGCTGTTACAATTTTAGTATCAGAGCCACTGATTCTGGCAATCGGAATGGTGGATAAACAACGCAATCCGTCGGGCGATGATGGAGTTAAACGAGTAGAAGCTCAACTCCAAATCTTCATTGACGAATCTGAGAAAAGAATGGACAGAATAGAAGAAAAGCAAGCGAGCTATGAGACAAAAATGGTAGAAGTGACTAATACTACTAGACGTATTGAAGAGCTGTTGTTAAAAATGGATAGTCAAAGCAAAATTGCTGGAGTTTACGGAAGCCCATTCATAGAGGCTGGACAATCTTCAGTCGCCGGTAATATGAGAAACAATACCCCACCTTTCTCCCCTAACTCAACTACTGGAAATTTTTCTCTATCAACAACACCACCTATATGTACACCCATTTCTAGCTCCACTACAAACCCTACTCTCAACCCGTCAGCGACGGCTCTCCATCCTATAACTAGTTCATACCCCATGAGTGAACAAGTTATTCAACCCATTCCAAGCTCAATTCCTACAACTACCCAGAATTTCCTTCCAATGGGCTCGTATCCTATGTCCACACAACCTTACTACCCACAAAATATTCCTGTTTCATTCGCTCAAAATTTTTTGAGTTCGTCTGGCCCATTTTCTTCGAATCCTACTTCTACTAGTCCTTTTTCATTCAACCCCTTTTCACAGCGTATAAACCTACCGCAAACCTCCCCATTTCATTTTGGTAATTTTCCAGCCGCCAATACAGTATGGGCCCACTCTAATCAAGGGGGGTAGATCATACCTGTTCATCTTCTAAATTAAGAAAGGCCAAATTATTATTTCCTGAATTCGATGAGATGAACCCTCAAAGTTGGTTGAGGCGATGTGAGAAATTGTTTGACCTTTATAAGGTCACGGACGAGGAAAAGATGACATATGTAGCCATTGATTTGAAGGACTATGTCGATAACTGGTTCGATAGCTATGTATTGGACCGAAGGGGAAATGTCTCTTGGGCTCAGTTTTGTTTCGATATTTGCCAAAGATTTGGTAGCAATCAGCCCATTGCAATTGTTGCCACGTTTAATCGTTTGGAACAGTTGACTGATGTGGATAGTTATAAAATAAATTTGAAGAATTAAAGTGCTTGTTGACCTTGATAAACCCATTTGTACATGAGGCATATTATGTTTTATGTTTCATTGGACGACTTAGGTCTGATATAAGACCTTTGGTGCAAGATGCTGAGCCCAGAACCTTACTGGAGGCCTACAAAAAGGAAAAATTGCATGAACAATCTTTTAATGCCCTGTACCAGCAGTTGCATTCAAAACCCCAACCCAGAATCACCTACCACGCACAAAAACCTCCTCCGGCCATCACCTTTCCCAGAAATCCTCCAATTGTGCACACAAAAACCACTAACCAAAAGGCCATATCCTTGGACACATTCAGAGAAAAGAACCTATGTTTCAAATGCTATGATAAATGGCATCCCGGGCATTAATGCAAAAACAAGACCCTTAATACAATGGAAGGAGAAGAAATTGTTGATGCAGTTGATAAAATTGAGGAAACGGAAGTGGTGGAAGGGGAAGAAGCACCTGCACAAGGTTTAGTGACCCTTAATGTTATGTTGGGTCATGGTTACAGTCCAACCACAATAAGGATAGTGGGCTGGGTGAAGGGATACAAGGTGACAGTCTTGATCGATTCAGTTTCCACTCACAGTTTTGTGGACCCTCGTATGGCTAAAATTGGGGCTGAGCGCGTGCAAGAGTTGGGTCGGCCCATGATGGTTAGAGTAGCAAGCTGGCAGCTCTTACCATGTAGGCAGGTGTGTAAGAATTTCCATTGGGAAATGCAACAGTTGTCTTTTAACTTTGATTTAAGAGTACTAAGAGCTGGTGGTTGTGATATTATCTTAGGGATGGATTGGATTGATTCAATTACTCCAATATTGCTTCATACCAAACCTAAAAGTATCACGTTCAAATACGGGTTGGAGATGGTAACATTGTTGGGTGATGTGAACGAAGGAGGACTTTCCAATGTTGATGCAAAAGCCATTTTCAAGGCAGTTTATAAGGGTCAATGCAATTTTGTGGCCCAATTGTTTCTGGTGGAGGCCAAGGAGGTCCAAGAAGAGGTTCCTCATGAGATTCTTGAATTATTGGGCAAGTACGAGGAAGTATTCAAAGAGCCTAGGGGATTACCACCGAGTCGGGACTGTGATCACGCAATCGAACTAGTGCCTGGGTCCAAGCCTATTAATCTTAGGCCATACCGATATTCATTTGAGTAGAAAAATGCCATTGAAGAAATAATTGCAGATATGCTAAAGGCACAAACTGTTACAAAAAGTGTATCTCCTTTTGCCTCACCAGTGCTACTGGTAAAGAAAAAGGACTCGAGTTGGCGTATGTGTGTTACCTACCGTAAGCTTAATGAAGTCACGGTGAAAAACAAATATCCTATACCAGTGGTAGAGGATTTGTTAGACGAACTAAATGGAGCTCTCTTCTATTCAAAGTTGGATTTGCGATCCGGGTATCATCAGATTTGCATGAAGGATGGTGATGAATTCAAAACAACTTTTAGAACACATCATGGCCTTTGAGAGTTTCGTGTTATGCCATTTGGATTGACCAACGCGCCAGCCACTTTTCAGGCGCTAATGCACCATATTTTTGGACCATTCCTCAGACGCTTTATACCAGTATTCTTTGATGATATATTAGTATATAGTGCTTCCATGGCTGATCATGTGAGCCATCTGCATCTTGTTTTTGACTTATTGAAGGCTAACCAACTATTCCTCAAAAGGTCAAAGTATAGTTTCGGACAGAAAAAAGTGGAATATTTGGGGCATGTTATTACTAGTGAAGGGGTAAGCACCGATGGGTCCAAAATAGAGGCTATGCTGAATTGGTCTCAACCCAAATCCATCAAGGAATTGAGAGGCTTTCTGGGGCTTACAGGGTACTACAGAAGATTCATTAAGGACTTTGCTACAATAAGCAAGCCCTTGTCCAACCTCCTCAAAAAAGGTAATTTCCATTGGAACCTTGAGGCTACTCGATCCTTTGAGGAACTGAAACATGCAATGGTTCAAGCTCCAGTCCTAGCCCTTCCCAATTTTGCAAATCCCTTTGTTGTAGAAGTAGATGCAAGTGGTGTGGGAGTTGGGGCAGTGCTTATGCAGAATGGTCGCCCAATTGCATTTATCAGTCAGGCCTTAAGCTCAAGACATTTGGGACTATCCACTTATGAAAAGGAGCTAATTGCCTTACTACATGCTGTGGAGAAATGGCGACACTATCTCCAACCAAATCATTTCATCATCAAAATAGACCATTTCAGCCTTAAGTTCCTAAAAGATCAACGAACTACGACCTCCCTACAACATAAAGGAGTAACTAAATTGTTAGGCCTCAGTTACAAAATTCAGTATCGCAAGGGAACTGAGAACGTAGCTGCATATGCTCTTTCTCGAAGATTTGAGGATGGTGATTGCTATGGGATTTCAACAGTTAAACCCAAGTGGGCCGAGGAAATTATGGCTAGCTATATCGATGATGATGAATCCTAGAAGTTGATTACTCAACTGAGTTTGGATCCAGCTGCAGTTGCAGGGTTACAACTTCAGGATGGAATTCTTAGACATAATGGGAAAGTATGGGTGGGGATTCATGGTTCCATCAGACATAAATTGATATCAGAAATGCATTCTTCTCCTTGGGGTGGTCACTCAGGGATATTGGCTACTCAACAAAGAATCAGATCACTCTTTTACTGGCCGAGCTTATTACAAGATGTCAAGAACCAGATCAAAGAATGCAAAGTCTGTCAAAGAAACAAAGGAGAAAATGTTGCTTATCCGGGTCTTCTACAGCCTCTGCCCATACCATCTCATGCTTGGGAGCATTTAGCCATGGATTTCATTAGTGGGTTGCCAAAATCACAAGGTAGAGACTCTATCCTGGTGGTGATTGACCGATATACTAAATTTGCCCATTTCTTTTCCCTGACACACCCCTACTCAGCAAACCAAATTGCCCAATTATTTTTTGGATAACGTGTGCAAACTTCACGGAATGCCTAGCTCAATAGTCTCTGATCGTGGTCCCATCTTCATTAGCACTTTCTGGAAAGAGCTGTTCAAGGGATTAATGTTCAGTTGAAACCAAGTACAGCGTATCATCCCCAAACTAACGGACAGTCCGAAAGATTGAATAGATGTTTGGAGACGTACCTCCGCTGTATGACGGGACACAAGCCATCAGATTGGAGCAAACGGATAGCATTGGTAGAGTTTTGGTATAACTCCAATTATTATTCAGCTATCGGGATGACCCCCTTCAAGGCCTTATATGGGTATGACCCTCCCCAACCCACATTTGAGTTGATTGCTCAGACAAAACTGGAGTCAGTAGATGTGATTCTGCGGGAACGACAACTGATGGCAAAGGTTCTACATAACAATTTAACCAAAGCACAAGCAAGGATGAAGGTGTATGCCGATGGAAAGAGAAACGAGAGGAACTTTGAGGCAGGGGATTGGGTGTTCTTGAAACTATAGCCATATCGACAGTCTTCAGTTGCTGTCCGAAGGAATTTGAAGTTATTTGCTCGTCATTTTGGACCCTATGAGGTGATTCAAAAGATTGGACCAGTCGCGTACAAACTCCGGTTGCCGGAGGGATCCAAAATACACCTTGTTTTCCATGTGTCTCAACTAAAGAAGAACATTGGAGAAAAAGTATTTTCCACTCAAGATCTTCCACATTGCACAGCAGATGGTCAGATGTTGAAAAAACCATTGAAAATTCTGGACCGACGTATAGTGAAGAAACATTATAGAGTTGTGACCGAAGTACTAGTGCAATGGGCAAACTTAGCTCCTGAGGAAGCAACATGGGAGGAATACTCATTCCTGAGAAGTCAATTTCCAGACTTTGAACCTTGATTTACATCAAGGTTCTCAAGGGGGGTGGAGTGTAACGATAGCTGAAGAAAGGAATTCATTAGTGTAGTGTAGCTTAGGTTGTTTAGGCCAAGTCTTTAATTCCACAAAGGCCCACGTTCAGTGGAGGCCGAGTAGAGCAGCTGAGTCCAGTAATTTATAGAATTTCCATAGGATTCTAAATAGATTATAGAAGGAGGACAAGTGTCGTCCTTAGAGTTGGTTTGTTAGGGTCTTTAGTTTTCACTGTTATGTTTCCTTTTTCAGTTCCTTTTCTTTGTATTCAAGGCATCAGAGAATTATAATGAACTTTTCCCTTCTTCTTTAATTTATTTTCCTTCTTGGTTTCCTCGTTAACTTGTAGCAGTCAAGCTGTTACAGGGAGAGAAATAAAAAAAAACCTAGGCAACCGTCGCCGGACCACTCCTAAACCGTCGTCGCCGCTCGTCTTCTTTACAACAACAGCCATCGCCTGCTCACTCATGACCACCCCAATTCCACCGCGACCTTACACGAACCAGCCAACCAACTCCGTCTAAAATCCACCGTCGACCAGCCATCAGACCACCTGAACTTCTCTGCAAATGTCGTCCATCTCCGGCGATGCAACAGCATGCCGCTACTCCATTCCAACATCCAACTTCCCCATATTTACATGCCATGAACAACCACCAACACAACCCCCTCGTCGCCGGTCATCTCCACCCCCCACCAGTCATTGTCCGTCGACGCACCCTCACCACTAAGACTCGCCGGAAATCTGGCGATACCCTTCGAACAACACCTTGCAAGTCCGACCATGACATAGTCGAAATACAAAAACAAAAGAAAATTTGCTACTTTCTTTTGATGCAATGTCATTTCGAAAAATCAAAACAGAAACCGAGTTGGAATCATTTCATTATCGAAAGTTCATTGTTTGAGTTCGTTTGGGGTCTAAATCAGTGTTTGGTTGAGTTTGCCGGTGCCGATTCGAGTTCCGGCGGAGGTTCTATCGACGTTAAGTTTGGAACATCAAGATTGGATTCAAAATTGAGGTTTATTGCGTTTCACTTTTACATAGCTATTTGAACATTTTTGATTGGATTTCTGGCTTGATTTGATTTGGCATTCTTAGTTGTCCCATTCACTTGTTTGCTTTTCTTAAAAATCGATTTGTCGTTTTCGAAGTTATTCATTCACTAGTTTGTTTAAAATTAGCTCGATGGCTTTCTGAGAGTATCAAGTTGTTAGCGGCTTCTTTTAGTAGATTACTAATTGTTCGGTAAAGTTGAATTAAGTAAGACAAAGAACAAAGGTTAACAGGCAGTGGGGTTTGGAACATAATTAAAGAGAATTGGGTTTAACATGATGTGTTGGATTTCTGCTTTAATAGTTTTGTTAATCGCTAGGAGCATGCTTAGTTCGGCAACACTCGGGTAAGAAAGTCTTAGGATTTTGTTAGTTTCGAGGCGAGAGGTCATTCCCATAGTTAAATTTATCCGGGTAATGCCCCAAAGAATTTGTATATATTATTATCCGGGGTATGCCCCGAAAAACTATGTAAATATTTTGGAGGCCTTGACGAGCATGGTGGAGAAGTCGTAGTATAGGTGGGATTAGGATTTTTCCTTTCTTTTACTTTTTATTTTCTTTATTAGGTGCGGATGACCTCGAGCTTCGTATGTGTTTATTTTGCTTTTCCGTGCTTATTTTTACCTCAATCTGAATTTTAAAAGCCAGCTAGAACAAGTACGCAACCGTGACATTCTCGAGACTCGGGGAATGCCTAATATCTTCTTCCCGAGTCAAATGAACCCCTTTACCTAAATCTCTGGTGCGGACATGGTATTAGAGTCTAAAACGTTTTAAAAGAAAAAATTATTTTAAAAACGGTGACCTGACACACCGAAGTCAAATATCAGGTGTAGAGTCTGAGTTATTTCCTTTTGAACAATTTTGTAACTTTTCAATTGAAAACCCCTTTTCAAGCTTTCCTAAATATTTTTATTAATTTAAGAGGGTTTAGCGGGGTTTGGTTAAAAAAAGAAGGGTATGACAGGCCCAATGAAGTCGATCCCCCACATGTCAAAAAATTCCACTTCTTGAATAGTGGTCATTGGCATCTCGTGTCTACGAGATATATTTCCTGTCATTTGGCATTCATCACAACTTTTAACCCAAGCATGGGCATCCTTGAATAGTGTTGGCCAATACATGCCCGACTCCACCACCTTAGTTGCTGTCCGAATTTTTCCAAAGTGTCCACCATATGGTGAAGTATGGCAAGCCTGCAAAACAGAATATTGATCTTTCTCGGGGATACACCACTGGATTATGTTATCTACATAAATTTAAAACAATAGAGGTAATCCTAATAATAATACCGACAATCATGAAAGAACATTTTCTTTTGAATTGGGAAGATTTCATAAGGTACAATACCACTTGCTAAATAATTCACAATATCAGCATAACTGTTCATCCAGGAATGTCTCAGTTATATCCTCAACCTCTACCTTCTTTTCAGCTCCTTCCAATCTTGAGAGGTGGTCATCCAATTGGTTCTCTATCCCTTTTCTGTCACGTATCTCCAGATCGAATTCTTGTAACAGAAGAACCCAGCGAATCAAGCGTGTCTTTGACTCCTTTTTTTCTATCAGGTGCCTAATCATTGCATGGTCGGTGTAAACAATAACTTTTTAGCCAATTAAGTAAGACCTGAATTTGTGGAATGCAAAAATGATAGCCAACATCTCATTTTAAGTCACTGTGTAATTGAGTTGTGCACTGCTTAGTGTTCTGCTTGCATAGTAAATCGGGTACATCAGTTTATCCTTTCGCTGCCCCAAGACTGCTCCTATGGCATATACACTTGCGTCGCATATGATCTCAAACGGTTTCTCCCAGTTAGGTGCAACATTGATGGGTGCAGTCGCCAATCTTTTCTTCAACTCCTCAAATACCAACCTGCAATAATTAGAAAACACAAAAGTGGCGATCCTTTTCAAGGAGTTTTGATAATGGGTTAGCAATTTTGGAGAAATCTTTTATATATCGCCTGTATAACCCGGCATGCCCAAGGAAACTTCTCAACTCCTTGACTGAAGTAGGTGGTGGCAACTTTTCAATCACTTCAACCTTAGCATGGTCAATCTCAATTCCCTTACTCGACACTCGATTCCCCAGGACTATTCCTTCTTGTACCATGAACTTCTCCTAGTTCAACACTAAATTTGTCTACACCTATCTTTTGAGCACATTTCTTAGGTTGTGAAGATAGTCCTCGAATGAATCCCCTACCATGGAAAAATCATCCATAAAAACCTCCATAATGTCTACAACATGTCTGTGAAAATTTACTGCTTCTTTGTGCTCGGGTACTTCTTGAGTGGGCGTTTTCTTCACCTTATTGACTCCAAAACACTCTTTGGTACTTCCTCGCTTTATTTAGAGTATTTTGTTGGCTATTTACCTATAAAACAACAACCAAGCACGGTAATGTTAAGGTGTAAACATCATCTATATAGCCTAATATCACTACCCAACCTAGGACCCCTCTTCGCCAAATTCCCTCTGCTTAAGAACTTTACTCTCTTTCTATGCACAACTTGTCCATAATCTTTGTCTTAATATTTGAGTTATACAGTGTCCAACCTGCTTTATTTATAATTATTTGTTTCAACTACTTATCTGTTAAAGGACTAATTCATAAATATAAATTCGACTGGGACCCACAATTGTGGACCGAGAGGGGTACCTAACACCTTCCCCTCGAGGTTACTTCGAGCCCTTACCCTATGTCTCTGGTAGTGCAAACTAATCTAAGAGTTAATCAATCTAGGTGCCCTAACTCACCATAATCTGTTAGGTGGTGACTCTTCAAAATACGCAATTACAAAAAGGAAATAAGTTATTACCCCCATAAATGTGGAAACCCGCACCTTTTTCTTCCCCGTAAAAAGGGGAGAAAAAAGGGGGTGCATCACTTATCTAAAAAAGCGAACAGAGAACTTCTACCAGGTAAGAGATGCTGCACCAATAGGCCTACGCCTCTCATAAGCATCCCACCAAGTGAAGCCACCTCTAGAAAACTAAAAAGTAGTGAAAGCGACCCCGCTGGTCTTCAAAATACCCATTGTTCGAAGAATCCTCTGACACTTGTCAAAGAAACCCTGGGCATCCTCGCCCTATGTGCCATTGAAAGTCGGAGGACGAAGTCTATCAAACCTCTCCAACCTATGCTGCTCGTCTTGTGGCATAGCAGGAGCTACATAGTCCTAAACAGCTGCTACCGGCTGGGCTGGATGTTCCCTCGGCGTCTGAAGTCCCTGCATAACCTGCTCAGATGTGCGAGCAGTGGGAGTCTGAGTGCCTCCCCCAGATTGAGAAGTACTTGTGGCTATGGTAATTGAGACCGCCTGAGCTAGGCCAATGCATACTGATAGAATCTGAGTCAGGGCCTCCTGAAGACCTGGAATCAAACTGGGCACAGCTGGTGCCTGAGCTCTTGCTCCACAACTGGGACCTGATCCAAAACTGGGTGGTTGATGGATTTGCAGGTGCTTCCCTAGCTGCTATGCGGGCTACACCCCTGCCCCTACCATGGTCTCGACAGCGTCCTCGGCCTCTAGTGGTCATAATTAGTAGTACTGGTAGTCGTTGTTGATACCCAATTTTCCCCTATGTATTTTTATCCACAAAATGCTTTCAAAATGACATGTACATGCATATATAAGCATGCCCAAGTATTTTAGTATTTTTCCTAATTTTAAAAGATTTTAAAGTCAATTTATTATCCATTTTAGCAGTATAAAAATCAGTAATTACTCCCAAAACTATCAAATTTGGTGAATAATTTATTTTATTCTCATATTTATATCAAATTATAGTTAAGGTGATTTTTGTAAATTTTTACAAATTTATCTGGTATTTTTAAAGTTAAATTGCATACAATTGTAATTTTAGCCTATTTTAATATTAATAGCATTCTATAATTGTAAAATTGGTCTCAATATTCTTAATTAATATTTATATATTATTAATTTATTCAGTACTTTTAATTTGCTTTTAAAATCATTTCTTATATTTTTTATAATATAAAAGAGAAAATTGGCTATTTAACATTTTGCCTCATTTTATTTCAATTACAGCCCATTTTACATTTTAATTTTAACCCTTAATTGACCCAATTTGAATCCCAACCGGGTCGGCCCAATTACATACCCTTAATCCATTTAACTACCCAACCCAATCCTCTTTTAATCCAGACTGTTGATCAATCTGATCAACGGTCACGATCTCCCCTTCCATAATTAAACCCAAACGACCTACCCTAATCCCTCATTTCCTATCTCTCAGCTGCCCTTGGATACTCTCCACTCTAAAAACTCTCTCCAAGGTTCTTCAGAACCCTATCCTATCTCTGACCCTTTTCCCATCGTGCTTTCACCAGAATCCATGGCTTCGCAGGCCATGGATGGTATATACTCTCCCCATTCACCATTAAACCATGTTTGTTCGAGGTTTTGAAGCTTGACTTTGATGGTTCTCTTTCAGATCTTCTCAGATCCTTGGTTCTATGGCTTCTCCGGTCATGCTCGGGCATATTCAAGCACGGGAAGCCTGATTCTTGACCTCTTCGACTCAATATCTAATTTTTCTTCAAAGCCTTTCTCATTTCTAGGGTTTCTCCGAAACCCTAAGTTGTTCGAGGTTTTCTCTATTTATTTTCTTATGATCTATGACATATTTATGTTCTACTTGACTTTTAAAGTATTTTCCCCAAATTTTCTTTTCAAAACCGTTTGTTTTCCATTTATTGTTTCTGAAAGGTTTTCAAAATATCTTTCTGATTCTTTCTTCTCTTTTTTTTATGATTGTTTGCTTTATTATGCTCGTATGTTTTTTTTTTACTACGCGAGTGTTGTTCTTTTGATTCTTCTTTTTCTACTATGCATGTTACTCATGTGTTCACATGCTAATCCTTGTTATTTTTTCCTTACTCTTCTATTATATGTGTTTACTATTGAGTTCTTTGATTTTGTTTGCTTTACTAGACTCTGTTTTAGTTCTCGCTAAGCATGTTTCATCTACTGTGGCTTAAGTTTACACCACCTCTCTTTTCTTTTGAACTTACTTAAGTTCCGACTTTTCTAAAACATACTCTTTTATGCCCTTAAATCAGCTTTCTTTCTTTGTTGTTTCAAACCTGCTATCATACTTGTTTTGTTTCTCATGAGGCCCTGAAACAGACCTTTGAGTGTGTTTCAATGGCTTGCCTTCTCATCTCCATGTCTGATTCTATTTGAAACCCTAGGATTTGGGGGTTTTCTTTGACGAAGTTGATTTGGTGTTTGGACTGGGGTTCTACTTTGAACCTTTGACTCTCTCATACTCATTTTGAGTCTATGAACTGGATTTGGACCTCTTTGTTTATGACTCTGAATTGTTCTATGCTAGACTTTTCTGATTAGCGTGACAGTTTTTTCTTGTTTAAGAATGTATATATGCTTTTATATGTGTGTTGAATCGTTCTTCAAAAGGCTTTCCAATTTATGATTGATTCATAATCTTTTTTTAGGTTTGATTGATTGTTACTGATTTTTCTTAAGTAAAACACTTTCCTCACTTTTCCTGGCTTAGTTCACTTGTACGAAGCTTACAATTTTGATTTCTTGACTGTTAATTGATCTCCTTTCCTTACTTGCACAAGCTGTGTGTTGTCAAACCTTGTCCTTAAATAGACCTTTATATATTTACCCCTCTTGTACTGCTTTGGAAAAGTGTTTGATTGACCCCTTTCCTTAATTATTTTGCCCTTTTCAAATCAAAATCCCTTAATTAAAGGGAGATTGATTTCAATGTTATTTCCTCACCTTTTCTTACTTGTTTGAAGCACTATAAAAGGGGACACGACCCTTCTGCACTGAGAACAACCTCAAGCCCTCAGTTCAACACTTACAAACCAATTCACACTTCGAATTGCATACTCTTACACGCGCTCTCAATCACAATACTCTTGCAAATTCTCTACTTGTAACGACCCGACCCGTCATTACGGGAGTTACCTCCCCGTTTTCCCCGTTTTATGCTTCTATATGTTTCATTATATGTGTTTGGAGAATTTAAAGTAATTCGGATAGAGTTCGGTTAGAAATGAGACAATAAGTCTCTTTATCAGAAGGTTAGTTTGGAAAAGTCAACCGAATGTTGACTTATGAGTTAGAAGGCTCGGAATGGATTTTCGATAATTCGAATAGTTTCGGGGGATGATTTGTGACTTAGGAGCATAATCGGAATTGAATTTGGAGGTCCGGTGTAGAATTAGGCTTGAATTGGCTAAAGTTGGATTCTGGCGAATTCCGGTTGATAGGTGAGATTTTGATCCGAGGGTCGGAATGGAATTCCGAGAGTTGCAGTAGCTTCGTTAGGTGATTTTGGATATGTCTGCAAATTTTCAGGTCATTCGGACGTTGTTTGGTCGGGTTTTTGATTGAATGCGCATTTCGGAAGTTTTAGTTTAACTTAGGCTTGAATCCGTGGTAATTCGATGATTTTGGTGTTTATGATAGTGTTTTTATGTTACGAGCAAGTTTGAATGAAGTAATAGAACATATCTGTGCATTTGGTTGAGGTCTCGAGGGCCTCGGGGTGATATCGGATGGTTAAACGAGAATTTTTGAAGTTTGCAGCAGGTCTGTAATTTGAAGCTCCTGGTATTTCCGCATCTGCGGAAAAAGGACCGCAGGAGCGGTTCCGCAGATGCGGCTGATTGATCGAAAAAGCAATCCTGGAGAGGGGCTGGCATATTCCGCAAAAGCGGAAAAATAACCTCAAGAGCGGAAGTTGAAAAACCGCAGAAGCGGATGCATGGTCGCAAAAGCGATTTTTGGGAGGTTTAATGATAACCGCAAAAGCGGTCAAAAGACCGTAGAAGCGGTCAAAAGACCGCAGAAGCGGTCCCGCATAAGCGGTGGCGGGACCGCAGAAGCGAAAAATACTGAGGGTTTAATGAACAGTGTTATCGAAATTTCAGAAGTTAGAAAAACATTTTGGGACTTCGGGAAGAGGCGATTTTGGGCGATTTGGAGAGATTTCGAAGGTGATACCATCAGGTATGAATTTGTAGCCTCAAATAGTGTTGTTATGGTATAAAAACAAGGATTAAACACTGAAAATTCAAGGAATTAAAGGGTAAAAATGGAGGTTAGGGCTTGAAGCCTAAGAGAGTCTAAATTGATGATTTGAAGGGTCAAATGGACTCCGATTCTTGTGTATTTTATATGTACGGGCTCGTGGTCAGACGAGGATTCCGAAGATTTGAATTTCGTAATTTTTTGAGAAGTGGGCCCGGGGCTCGGGTTTTACCAACTTCGTGAATTTT
>MU672740.1:96766-120073 GCA_026770625.1 Nicotiana glauca | reverse complement strand
CCCTCGGACAGCGAGGAAGTTTGATTCAGTTTGGGTGATTGTGGATAGGCTGACCAAGTCCGCACACTTCATTCCGGTGTGTACCACCTATTCTTCGGAGCGGTTAGCGGAGATTTTTATCCGGGAGATTGTACGATTGCATGGGGTCCCAGTTTCTATTATATTAGATAGGGGTACTCAGTTTACCTCTCAGTTCTGGAGGACTTTTCAGCGAGAATTGGGTTCACAGGTGGAGTTGAGCACAACGTTTCATCCTTAGATAGACAGGCATTCCGAGCATACCATTAAGATATTGGAGGACATGTTGCGTGCCTGTGTTATTGATTTTGGAGGTTCTTGGGCTGAATTCTTGCCACTTGCAGAGTTTGCTTACAACAACAGCTATCAATCCAGCATTCAGATAGCGCCGTATGAAGCCTTATATGGGAGACGGTGTAGATCTCTGGTTGGTTGGTTTGAGCCCGGCGAGGCTAGATTATTGGGAACAGAGTTAGTTCAGGATTCCTTAGAGAAGGTGAAAGTGATCCAGGAGAGACTTCGTACAGCTCAGTCGCGTCAGAAGAGCTATGCGGACCGGAAGGTTCGAGATGTATCTTATGCTGTGGGCGAGAAGGTCTTGTTGAAGGTTTCGCCTAGGAAAGGCGTTATGAGGTTTGGAAAGAAAGTGAAGCTGAGTCCACGGTTCATTGGACCTTTTGAGATACTTAGGAAGATTGGGGAGGTGGCCTATATGCTTGCTTTGCCACCTAGATTGTCGGGAGTCCATCCGGTGTTCCATGTTTCTATGCTCCGGAAGTATGTTGGGGACCCGTCTCATGTATTAGACTTCAGCACGATCCAGATGGATGAGGACTTGACCTACGATGTGGAGCCGGTGGCTATTTCTGGTCGTCAGGTTCGAAAGTTGAGATCTAAGGACATAGCTTCGGTGAAGGTACAATGGAGAGGTCGGCTAGTGGAGGAAGCCACTTGGGAGACCGAGCAGGAGATGCGGAGCAGATATCCTCACTTGTTTGAGACTCCAGGTATGTTTCTTGACCCGCTCGAGGACGAGCGTTTGTTTGAGTTGGGGAGGATGTAACGACCCGACCCATCGTTACGGGAGTTACCACCCCATTTTTCCCGTTTTATGCTTCTATATGTTTTATTATATGTGTTTGAAGAATTTGAAGTAATTCGAATAGAGTTCGGTTAGAAATGAGACAATAAGTCTCTTTATGAGAAGGTTAGTTTGGAAAAGTCAACCGAATGTTGACTATGAGTTAGAAGGCTCGGAATGGATTTCCTATGATTCAACTAGTTTCGGGGGATGATTTGTGACTTAGGAGCACAATCGGAATTGAATTTGGAGGTCCGGTGTAGAATTAGGCTTGAATTGGCTAAGGTTGGATTCTAGCAAATTCCGGTTGATGGGTGAGATTTTGATCCGAGGGTCGGAATGGAATTCCGAGAGTTGCAGTAGCTTCGTTAGCTGATTTTGGATATGTCTACAACTTTTCAGGTCATTCGGACGTTGTTTGGTCGGGTTTTTGATTGAATGCGCATTTCGGA
Source organism: Nicotiana glauca (assembly GCA_026770625.1). Taxonomy (NCBI): domain Eukaryota; kingdom Viridiplantae; phylum Streptophyta; class Magnoliopsida; order Solanales; family Solanaceae; genus Nicotiana; species Nicotiana glauca. The sequence continues at coordinate 118,522 of MU672740.1, read as the reverse complement.
AGTTTTAGTTTAACTTAGCCTTGAATCCGTGGTAATTCGATGATTTTGGTGTTTATGATAGTGTTTTTATGTTACGAGCAAGTTTGAATGAAGTAATAGAACATATCTGTGCATTTGGTTGAGGTCCCGAGGGCCTCGGGGTGATTTCGGATTGTTAAACGGGAATTTTTGAAGTTTGCAGCAGGTCTGTAATTTGAAGCTCCTGGTATTTCTGCATCTGCGGAAAAAGGACCGCAGGAGCGGTTCCGCAGATGCGGGTGATTGATCGCAAAAGCGGTCCTGGAGAGGGACTGGCATATTCTGCAAAAGCGGAAAAATAACCGCAAGAGCGGAAGTTGGAAAACCGCAGAAGCGGATGCATGGTCGCAAAAGCGATTTTTGGGAGGTTTAATGATAACCGCAAAAGCTGTCAAAAGACCGCAGAAGAGGTCCCGCATAAGCGGTGGCGGGACCGCAGAAGCGAAAAATGCTGAGGGTTTAATGAACAGTGTTATCGAAATTTCAGAAGTTAGAAAAACACTTTGGGACTTTGGGAAGAGGCGATTTTGGTCGATTTGGAGAGATTTCGAAGGTGATACCATCAGGTATGAATTTGTAGCCTCGAATAGTATTTTTATGGTATAAAAACAAGGATTAAACACTGAAAATTCAAGGAATTAAAGGGTAAAAATGGAGGTTAGGGCTTGAAGCCTAAGAGAGTCTAAATTGACGATTTGAGGGGTCAAATGGACTCCGATTCTTATGTATTTTATATGTACGGACTCGTGGTAAGACGAGGATTCCGAAGATGTGAATTTTGTAATTTTTCGAGAAGTGGGCCCGGGGCTCGGGTTTTACCAACTTCGTGAATTTTAATACTTTTCGAGTATTTTTGATTGGGTTATGTTTCTTTAACCCATATTTATGTATTCGTTGTGATTTTGACTAGATTCGACGCGCGAGGAGGTCGATACGAAAGGAAAAGGCATTGTAGACCATTCTACGGCCGGTTAGAGGTGAGTAGTTGGTGTATATGATGGCCTGAGGGTTTGAAACCCCGGCTTATCACATTGTGACGCTATTGTAGGGCGTGACTCGCACCCTATGGCAGGTGCGGGATTGGTTATGACTGGGGATTGTGACTTGGTCCATCCCGAACAAGGAATGTTTCTATATTGGCAACTGATACGCACCCTGTATTGAATATATCTGGACTTATTGCCGTGTTTGGGGCCTTGTGCCGATCTGTAGCATCCTTAGAGGATGAATACCATTGTGATAGCATGCTTTGTATAATCATTGATCTCAGTCCCGTGTTTAATCACTGTTATGAAATGCTAAGTCACTTTTCCTGAAGTTAAATATCTAAAGTATATTCTTCTTAATAAATTGGAAATTAGGAAATTAATTGAATCTGTTACGTGACTCATATGCATATTGCGGACTGAGTATGGATCGGGTTGCACACCGCAACGAGTGTTATGATTACGTTGCGCTTGGGCTGAAGGATCCCCTCCAGAGTCTGTACACACCCCAAGTGAGTGTCGTCGACGTTAAATGGATCGGGATGTATGCCACAGCGTGTTCATGTGCATTGCATTGCATCCTCACATTTTACTTGACTGTTATATTTGAAGTTGTTTTGCTGCTGGTTCGTAGTAAGGTGTCGGACTGTTAGTTTTAGCTTTGCTTTGTGGCATTTCGTAGATTTCTTATCTTCAGACATTTTATATGCTTATTACTAACTGAGTTGGTAGTACTCACCCCTACTCACTGCACCTTGTGTGCAGATTCAGGTACATAGGAGGCTTAGCTGAGCAGTCTTTGTTTTCCAGAACTTATCAGAGTCGTTGAGGTAGCTGCTTGATGATCGCAGGACCTGACTAATCTTCCTATTTTAGTTTTATTTATATATATACATTTCCAGACTTGAGTATTTTTGTTCGGATATTGTTATTCAGATTGTTTTAGAGGCTCTAGACTCGTGACCCCAGATCTTTTGGGAGTGTTTTTATCAGACTTCGTATTTCTCAGTATTATTTTTCGATAAATATTGGATTATTATTCTAAAACTATTATATTCTCTTTAAATTCTCGGTAGTTGAGGTTTACGGTTGAATTTGGGAACGACTGTGGTCAGGCTTGCCTAGCTTTAGGGTTGGGCGCCATCACGACCGGGTTTGGGTCGTGACACTACTCTTTTCTGAGATCTTTTGTACTGCTTGCCTACAACTTGCCTTTTCAAGAATACTATTTTATTTATTTGTTTCCCTGAAACTGCTATGTCTCAATTTTGATTTCAGCCTCTTCCCTATGTGTTTACTTTACAGTTTATACACTCTTGTATACTTTGTTGTTCATGTTCTATTTTAAATATGCTACTCCCCCTTTGCATTTACTATTTGTTATGAATTCCCTATACCCACACTCCCTTCTATGTGTTTGAGTTAAGGCTCATGGCCTGGCAGTATCCAAATTGTTGCCCAGGTCTGAACCTGATCCTCAATGGATCCTAAGTCCTAAGATTTGGCTAACAGGCTGGTCAGGGGTGTGCCGGCACTCCTAATTATTGGGGATGACCACCATCCTGCCATGGCATTCCCCTAATTCCCCCTCGATGTACTTACACTTATTCTTAGACTCTAAGTTCTTCCCCCCTCCTATGAGCCTTGCCTTAAGACATTGAGTTCCCTCTGAACTTGGACATTTGAGTGTTGGACCTTCCACACTGCACTCTAATCTAAATTCTGCAATGTAATTGGGGTATAAGCACTACCCGAAGTCCACTTCAGGCTCTTGAAAACTTTGACACATCCCAAATAAGAGAAAAGCTTTGGAAATCTAATCTTTGAAAGTTGGTTTATTTCATATTTCAGACCTGGGATCTGAATTAGGCTCTCCTTGGTTGGAATCTTTAATTTCTGATGTAATTTTACTTTTCTTGATTCATTCGGGTTGTAATAATTTGTAATGACTTATGGGGTGTATAGTGAAAAGGGGAGAGTCACTCATGTTATGCATGTGGGTAGATATCATGCTTTAGGTATTTACTTCTACAATCACAGCCTTTTTTTCGCTTATGCATCTGCATATAGAAATTCTGCCTATAAGTTGCTTCACTTCTACATTAGAAATCCTGCCTATAAGTTGTTTCATCACTGCATTAGAAATCATGTCTATAAGTTTCTACACTTCTGCATATAGAAATCCTGCTTATAAGTTTCTGCACTTCTACATTAGAAATCGTGCTTAGAAGTTGCTTCATCACTGCATTAGAAATCATGTCTATAAGTTTCTACACTTCTGCATATAGAAATCATGTCTATAAGTTCTGCACTTCTGCATATAGAAATCATGTCTATAAGTTCTGCACTTCTGCATATACACGTGTCATTAGGCAAACAGTCTATAGGTTAAAATAATCAATTGCATCCCAGACACCATGCTTATAGGACTCATGCTTATAGGACTCATGCTTAGAAGTTATGTGTTAAATAGGAAGTTCTCTAGCCTCCTAGCATATTGTTGATTCTATACTTAAGTGTTACTACAACTGTGTGTTTACTTATGTTTCCCCCAAATACCACTACCCCTACTTGTGGTTGTTGAACCTGACTTGGTCCTATGTCTCTTGGTTATGTGTGAACCTGTTTTGGGTACTATGTTTGTACTATTGCTTGCTACTCTACTCTCTTTGCAAAACTGCCCTATTCAACGACTCCTCCTGTTGTTTTACAAAAGCATTTCAAACAAGTTTTTTTTAAACTGTTGTCCTGCTTAAATCTTTTCAAAACAATGTCAAGCACTCTCACTCTACTCTTAGACCATTAAGTTCTGCCCCTTTTGTGTGAGCCTTGCCTTGGAACCCTTGATCTCCCTCTAAACATGGACACATGAAAGCTGGCCTTTCCACACTGCACTTACTCTATCTTGGCTATAAAATCTGGGTGTGAGCACTACCCGAGATCCCTTGAGGTCCTTAGGGAACTCTGACACACCCGTATATGAGGAAAAGCTATGAAACAATCTTGGCATTTGAGGTGTTGGAGTTAGATTTATTACATAACTCAGAGAGGAAATCCTAATTAAGTTCTGGAAATCTGGGCCTGTTTTCAGACTCTCTATAGTATAACTTCTCATTTTCTTTTCTACTAATGTAATTCATTTCAATGTTGGTCTGTAATAATCTATTGTAAACGAATATTGGATTGTCTAGTAAAAAGGGAAGGGTAGTTATATATGTTATCAACATCAATGGGTAGAAACCTTTCCTTATGTTTACCTTTCCTATATGCGCATTAGAATCCATGTGTAAGACCAACACATTCAAAGCATGTCATGCGTTAGATACCATGTTCTTAGGTTTACTGTTTCAGCATCTCATTGACATCATTTTACCACTTAGAAATCCTGCTTTAGGCTAAATAACAGCATTAACATAAAAATATTGCTCCTGCATATCTTGAAATCATCATGTAACTTTTTGGGGCACTTAGAAATCATGGTTTAGTAAATTTGCATATCCTGAAATCATTCTGCATTTTCATATGTGCATATTAGGTATCCTGCTTTAGCATTTCACACTCGCTCAGTTATACCTAGTTAAACTACTGATGCATGAAAAAGGATATAAAACATTCTCATATTTGATTATCCTGTTTATGTGAAACTGGTCACAATCACTGCATGTCTTTGCAAAATTTAGAACAACATAATTTAGGTAAAATAACTTCTAAACTGTTTTTTACTAATTCTGGTAACTACTACATATTATTTTACGATTAGGCAAGTCTTAAGTAATCAACTTTAAAACAAAACTAGAACCGTCTTTATGATTAATGTTTATCTGTCAGCATGTTAAAATTAGTAGGCAAGCACGATTAGTATTTCTTCTCTGACTCATATAATAAATCTAACTCTGCTATTATAAGTTAGATACCATGCTTAGGATCTGAATTTAGAGCTTAATTGTGTATGAGTCATGTTATTTATGTGTAATGTATGTGGAGGTATATCTGAGCCTTTCATTTGTCTTCCATGCTCCCCTTAATTGAAGTCGTACTTGTTTATTATATGTCGCCTTACTATTTTTACCTTTAAATTTGAGGGTCTGTCTAGAATCCCCTTTTATAGGATAGGAGTCCTAAATTCCTCCGAGATAGATAGGAATGGACGGGTAACAACATGCAATAGGGATCGAGAGAAATCCTCTCTTTAATTACCTTCACGTGGCGGGAAAGGGTAGATATGTATATGATGACCGGTGAATTAATACCATGTGTATCCCCTCTTCGAGGAGTGTTATACTGAGTATTGCATTGATATTATCTATATTATAAACAAATAAAGGATACCCCTCTTACATTACCAAATATGCTTATATTGTAACTCTTTTCAAAATCTTGCTTTTTCATTAATTGCTTTTCAAACACCTGCGTATTTAAACTTAAATCCCATACTATTTGAGCCATACTTGTTTATTTACTAATTGAACAAATTGACGAAAACTGTTTGGCCGGGAACCACACTAGTGGATCCTGAGGGGTGTCTAACACATTCTCATTAGGATAATTTCAAGCCCTTACTCTATCTCTAGTTACCAAACATAGTTAAAAATAAACCCTATAGGTGCCCTAACGCACCTTAAAATAGTTAGGTGGCGACACTTAACAAATGCAACCCCCCTTTTCAAAAGGAAAAGAGTTGTCCCAATCAAATGTCATAAACCCGATTTCACGAGAAAAAGGGGGTGCAACACCATGGCGACTCTACTGGTGGATTTTTAGTCTTTTACCATTTTTATATAGTTTTTGTGAATTTGTACCCCTCATATGTGTAATTATTTGTTTAATTCCTTTAAGCATTTAATTTATTCTTCAAAACCTTACTCTGTTTAAAATTGTGCATGCATCATGGTCAAACCTAGTCGGGTCAGTTATGTTGTCCACGTAACGATCCTTTAAGATAGCCTTGTCACGCCTCCTTTTTACTACACCCCCGGAAGGGAGTAAGGGAGTTTTTTCAATTAAAGGACAATTGAAACGGGATTTAGTTCTTTATTTTACAACCACTTTTATTCAATTAATATTTTTAAGAAAATTCAATGTTATCAAAAATACGTCTTGAACCACGTCACATAAATTCACCCGTGGTCCGCAATACATTTTATCTAACGTTGATATTTGGATTTGGGTCACATAAATGCACACCTCAGTTTAGGAAAGTAAATTATTAGAATAGCGCGCCTAAATCAACTAGGTGTTTGAGACTTTGCAAGTGCCATGGAAATTCCACTAGATGGCACGCCTCAAATTATAAGGATTTAAGCAAAATTAATTAAATGAGGGCCGTGCAATTTGTCATTTTTTTTGTTTGGCATGGTGAACCTCTATTTAAGGAAAAAGAGTTCAAATTATATTTGGAGGACCATGAACTATTGATATTATCTAGTATGGCTCACCCCTCACTAATTAACTAAGGAAACTTAAAGGTTTTTAATTATTTTTATCTAAAGACTTTATCCTATGAAATTACCTAAACCAATGTATTAGATACCCACAAGTCTGGAGAAAATTATTTCAAATAAACAACCGAGCAGACCTCTTTATGAAATCGTTAAGCCTTGGGCTCAGAAAAGCCTTATTCATGGTGAGGAAGAAAGTCTAAATCTGAGTATTCCTCATTTCGGCCTGTACTAGGCCCAATCTCACACTCCCCATTTTCATTGATCAATAAAGTGCTCACCAACTGATACGCGCATGCATCAATGGACAAATTTAACAAACGCTTATTCAGAGTAAAAAAAATGCATGACTTAAAGAACTTAACTTCTAATAGTACTTTTCATGAATTTCTGAACCCATTTTGCCATAAAAATGCAGTAATCATATTGGATTAAATGTAATAATAATAATTCACATCCCACTTTAAACAAACTACATCATCAACATATTATATGAAATTTGAATCCTGACGGTGGTCTTGCTAGTGATAATGAGATTCCTACATAGTTTACCAAGCTTGGGACTCATCAAACCGTAAATTCATGGTTTGAATCACAGTTCTTCGAGAAACACAAACGCCTTGCTTGAATTCTAAAAAAACAATGCACTATAAAATGAGATACAAAACTCAAATTCTGGAAGAAGACATAAACTAAACATTAAGACCAATTTCAATCAGATCTAACAGTCTAAAATAAACAACCTTGAGTCGACTGCATTTAAACCAGCCCAACTACTGACCTTAAAACAAACGAATAGTAAAAATGACTACACATAAAGAACTATACTGAGATGGACATCAGACTAAACTACCATGTCATATGACATTCAGAGGCTAAATCGTTGATCACATTGTTCATAGTTTCGAAGGTAGTAAATGGAGTTACTAAACAAAACAAAGTAAACAAGTAAGCTATATTATTAATCCAACTCAAAGTGAATACAACTCAAAGAACTAGATTCCATTTTTTGATTCCCAAATCAAGCTTTACATTCGAATGGAGTGCAAGTGAACAAAGATAAGAAAAGAAGTATCAACAGGAGCAGCAACAGAAATCAGAACCAAAACAGCCAGCAAAATAGCTCCAAACCCAGAAATGATGTATAACAGCTCAATATAACGAATTCAACCAAACAACAGCCCAACAAAAAACTTTAGACCCAACTTTTGACAACAAAGTTCATTCCATTTCCCACTCGGATGAGTTAAAATAGTTTCAGAAGTTGAAAAGAAATAAAAAATCACTGAAATTCAATGAAATAGTAAAAATTTGTGCAATTTTTGTATTTTCTGGATTTTATCCCATAATTCTCTTTGTATATCAGTGTATCCAGTGTGTGTATGCGTCTATCTCCTTCTTTACTCTCTTTTACTCTCCTTTCAATGTTTTTCTCTCAGTCTCTCTATATTTATTCTATGTGTTTTTCCAATCCTCAAATCTCTTTATTTTCAGTTCTCCAATCTCTCTCTATTCTTAACCTCAAGACTCTGTGTTTGTGATTTTTCTCAGAATTCTATGTATTCAAATGTGTGTCCCCTCTTTTCTGATTTTTCAGCCCATAAATGGGTATTAAGTTAGTGTCATTTCCACTACAAAATTCCATTCCCATTTTTTAATTATCTACACCATCTTAGTGCTTTAAATTTAAACAGCCATTGCAACCCCTACCATTTGTTAACAGCCCCTATATTTCAATTATTGAGGTTCCCTTATCAATTTCCCAAACTATCCCTCTTAAGCCCCTGTTATTATTTCTAAAGTTCTAAAACCAAATAGGTCAAATTGACCCAAGATTCCGCCTACCACATGATTTAGAAATAATTCAAATCCTAAACAACAGCTAATCCAAACTATATTCTGTAATCAACATGGAAGGTAGAAGAAAACAAACACTTAAATGATTTCAAAATTAGACTAATTGATAACAACTACTATATGATTGATTAATTTCACAAACGAACAAAGAGTGAATTAGATTATTAAAATGAGACGACCTAATTAACTTATGAGATTAAAACAAAAGCACAATCAAAGGTTTGAACATGTTGTTAACAAAATAAAAAAAATGGACATTTAAACCTCGACAAGAAAACTAATCGCAAAAAATGAATATAAAATTAACGATATTCAAAAACTTGCTCGAATCAGTCTACTTCAAGAAAATGAGAAGAGAAAGTGAGGCATAGGGCGTGAACCAAAAGTGGACAAAAGAGAAAGATGATGAAGCTTACTGGTTAAAACTAGACATCAACGTTGCACTCTCTAATCTAACACAATCAGTGTTAGTCACTTGTTGTTGGTTAAAAACAAATGACCAACACCGTTTATGTCAAATTAAACTCAAAAATCTTGAGACCAGACGCCTATAGTCATGCACGCCACAAAATCAAAGGTAGGACAATTTGGGGTTTTAGCATTTCAAACTTTGATTCGAGATTCGAAGGGACTGAGAGGGACTCGAAGGGAACGGGTTATGGATTTAGACAGAGGGGAATGAGGTGGTTGTTTGGTGTTAACTTGGCAGTGATTGGTGGCCGCTCGCCGCTGTGGGATCTGGCGGGCGGCGAACGATGACGATGAAAGGGGTCTCTGATTATTAGAGATGAGAGAGGGGAGGGGGTTTCTGAGAGAGGGGATAGGGTTTGGGTATATTAAAATTAACAATTTAATTAGGGTCGTTGGATGATTGGAATCCAACGGCTCTGATTAAATTATTAATTAAAATGGGGTCGTTTTGGTTGATTGGGTCTGGGTCGGGCACGGGGAAGGCGGGTCGGGGTAGGTTAAACGGGTAACAGGGTGAAATTTGGACCGTTGGATGCACGAGATTTAACGACTCAGATCAAAGTGATTAAAACTGTGTCATTTTGGATTAGGCTAGAGACAGACCGGGTTGGGGCGGATTTGGGCCTGATTTGGGCGGGTATTGGCCGGGTAATTGGATTGGGCTCGAGAATTAATTGAATTTGGCCCAATTCCGATTTCCTTCTCTTTTATTTAAAATTAATTCTTTTTCTTTTCTTTTTTTTCAAAAATTTAAACTAAAATCCTAAATTAAATTATAAAACCAAATTAACTTATCACAAATATCAACTAATCCTAAATAATAACATCACAAATAATTAAATACCAAAATTAAAATAAAATCACAAAAATTGACATTAAACACTAAAAATGCAAAATACGTTTTTTTATTTTTTATTTTTTATTTTTGTAAAACAATAATTTATTTAATTAATCTAAAAATGTAAAATCAAATGCTAAATGAAGATGTTATATTTTTTTGTATTTTTCGATGCATTAATAAAATTAAATATGCACAAAATATGCAAACACTCAGTAAAATCGCATAGTAATTCCTTGAATAACACATAATTAAAGAAAAGATCTAATTTTTGGAATTCTTTTAGAGTAATTCATGTGAGACAAAAATCACGTGCTCACAACTGGCCCTCTTTGCCCGGAAATACGAAGAGTTTTTGTGCAAAGATAAAGTTAGCGGATACGAGCGATTTTTTCCCATTTCAATACTCTGTAGGAAGCATTTTTTGAAAGAATCTGACTGAACCTCTATTTCAAAGGTTTCCTACATATCCTTGGCTATAAAGGAATCAGGTCAGTGTAGTTCGAGAAGTTTCGGTAGCTAGGACTACCATGAAACTGTGGTTTTACTGTTGCTGCTACTGTTGTTGCTATTGCTTACTGACCTCCTTATTACACCATGACAAAATAAAGAAGCTAGACTAAGCTACAATCTATGAATTACAAAGTTTTATTATCAAACTTGATCTAGAGACTGTTGTTTCCTTGTTGACTTGTATTTTCCTACATGAGTTCCTTTGTTGTTGACTTGAATTGTATTTTTGAGATGCTTTCCCTTTCTTCAGGCAGGTACCTGATTGGTGATCCTTTAAATATCTTCACTTTGACCATTGTTGCCTTCCCTCTGTTCTCCAGGCGGGCTCCTGATTTCCAAACGTGAATTGCTTCATCCCTTCGTTCTCCAGGTGGGATCCTGATTACTGAAACTTGAATTTATTCCCTTGCTCTCCTGATGGGCACCTGGTTGCCGAAATTTGAAATGTATTCCCTTGCTCTCCAGGTGGGCGCCTGACTGCTAAATCTTGAATTGCATTCCCTTATTCTCCATGTGGGCTCCTGATTGCTGAGTCTTAAAATGTATTCTCATGCTCTCCGGGTGGGATCCTGATTGCCGAATCTTGAGTTGTATTTCCTTGTTCTCCAGGCAGGCTCCTGATTGCCAAATATTTAACTGCTTCTCATTATTATCCAAGTGGATGACTGATTGATGAATCTTTAACTGCTTCTCCTTGTTCTCCAGGTGGATGCCTGATTGCTGAATCTTTAACTGCTTCTCCTTGTTCTCCAGGTGGATGCCTGATTTCTGAAACTTGGTCAATCTTTTTCTTGAAACTGCTTTTCTTTGACTTGTTCTCCCTTGTTCCTCCGGGTGGGTGCCTGATTACCAATACTTGTGTCAATCTTCCTTGAAACTTGATTTGTTTTCCCTTGTTCTCTAGGTGGACTCCTGATTGCTTGATCCTGAACTGCTTTTTATCCTTAACATCTGTGTTGTTATCACTTGTTCTCCAGGTGGGCTCCTAATTTCAACAAATAGATAAATCAAAGAAAATTTTCTCCTCTGGTTTGGTATCCGGGTGCATCTGTGAGTGTTAACTGAATCATGTTACTAAATATCTCTATCAATTTGAAAGCTAGATCCCATTATCCAGGAGGATCATGAATATTTCTAGTAAATTGCCTATTTCAAAACCACATTATATTTTCTTCTATTGTACTTGGTTATCTAACATGATCTTAAACTTCATCCCATTATCCTGAAGGGTCCTGAGAATTTCAAATTAAATATTATCTTTCGAGTGAAAATTTTAAATCTAAACTATACTTCCTTACATTCGAACTTACGCTAAAACTTGTTATCTAATGGAATTCTTAAAGTTACGTCCCATTATTCAGGAGGGTCCTGAAAACTCCTAATTAAATCCGACTTACATTCCTTTGGGGTACATTTATGTTATATTCTACTACTCATGATTATTTTGAATTTTAAACTAAGTCCCATTTTCCAGGAGGGTCCTATGAATTTCAGATTAAATCCCATTATTCAGGAGGGTCCTGAAAATCGAAAACCAAATCCCATTATCCAGGAGGGTCCTGAAAATTTCTCGATCAAACCTGCTTGGTACTTGCTTTCCTTACAGAGGGTTTCTCTGACACAAACGACATTTTCTGCCCCTGTTTCAAATCAAAAAAAAATCTTGTCAATTTAAAATGTGGTGATTTATTGTGGAATTCTTATTGTGGATGTTTTTTCTTTGTCCTTTGCTTTGACTGCCTGCCTTGAACTAGCCGAAAATTGTTTTGACCTTCTGACTGATCCTCAACCAAAGGACCCTGGATGAACCGAGTGCTCTACACCCCAACTGTTGTATTTAAATTATGACCTTTATATGTTAACTTCTGCATCATCTTCAAAATTACTGAACCGTTCCACCGATTTATCTTTTTCGGGCATTTTATGTCCCCCTTCTCATATCACTATCCTTGGCATGCTTTATCTGCACTTCGCTTTGCGCCATATTGGAAACTGGTAGTAAGTTTTGAAATTCCTTCTTATTTGTTAAAACCACACTAACATCGAAAAAGCCTTAGCTTAATCAAACCAAAAGAATTGAAATGCGATGATTTCGAAAGATATGAGTAAAGAAGAAGACCCTCCTCTGGAAGACTATTTGAGAGAGGAAAAGAAACTTATCTGAATGGAGTAAACGACCCCAATGATCATGGTGTGAATTTTGGATTAATCAACCCAGTCTATTCAACCAATCAGTTTTCCAATTGTCTTGCTTTGTGCTTCAAAATTTCCACAACCTAATTATTTGCCGAATCACTAACCTTGTTTAGCTTGCAATGCATTGAAGGATTTTTACCATGAAACATCTCTCATTTGTTCATTTCTCAGATCCTTGTCGCCTTATGGTGCCTGTAAAGGTTTTCACCGATAAGACTCTCTCATTTTTTATTTCTCTTACCTTTCGTCGCCTCACGGTGCCCATGAAGGTTTTCACCAATAAGACTCTCTCTTTTTTTTCACTTGCTTAAACCGGAGTGTTGCCTCTGATATGAATTCTCTTTACTTGCTCGACTTGGCATCTCTCGAAGACTGATCAGGAGGTCTTTCTTTGGATAGTAATGTGGGTTCTTGGATATGTTTGGAAAGAAAAGAGTATCAAAAAGCTCAAAGCAACTTAGATGTGTTAGAATTACAACTTTTGGAATCTGATTTCTTACCAGAATCACAACTTCTGCCCCAGTTTCTTGCTTGGGGATCTTTTGATTTTTATTTTACTATGAATGGGCCGTGAGGCTGCCTACGTATGCTTAACAAGAATCAGGTCAAACATAGTTTAAAAGACAAAGTTGTTTTTTTTTTCTTTTCCTCTTCTATATTTTTTTCTTTTTCCTTTTGTTTTCTTTTCTTCTTTTTTTTTTCTTTTTTTTTCTCTTTTTCTTTTTCTTTTCCTTTTCTAGTTCCTAACTCTATTGTTTATTCCAAAAAAGGGGTATGAAACAAAAATTAGGGCTCAAAATGGGTAGCAAATTATAAAAGTGTTTGGGTAGCAGAATAAAATGCCTTCGTCATACCAAACTTAAAAATGCCAAGTGCAAACATGCAACTGAAGATAAACAAGAAAATCACACCTAGTATATATTGATGGCATCAACACAAACAAAAAGTGCTGACATTCAATACCTTTGTCCCAATGAATGATCCTTGCTAGTTCAAAGAAGACTTAACTCAACCTTATCTTGATGTGGAATAATGGATTTCAGCGCGAACTGATCTACCTCAAATTGCTTGAGAGACATTCCCTTGTTGTATGCTCTCATCAATCTCTTGATTTTCCAGACTAACTACCTCGGTTTCACTCAATTCAAGCTTCTGATTATCTCAGAATACGTAAATCTCTACTTGTTTCCTCAGATGCCTCTTTTATCATGTTCAAAACTGTGTCATTGCTTCATGATTAAACTAATTTTCAAGACCAGACTGAGAATTATGTATGCATGTCATGTCACTAGAATCAGGATGAAAAGAACTATAAAAGGAAAAATAACCTAAACAAAACCTGACCAGAACAAATAGAAAACATGAGATTGCATTAGACATATGGTGGAAAGGGTTAGTTTGAACAAAACAAGCAAAATAGGCATGGGTTACGACCCTGGAACAATCCTAGATAACACTAGAGGAGTTGCTACAACTAAACAAACTAGACAAAATGAGAAGAATAAGAGTTTGAGCTACAAGACCATCTCCGGATTACAACCCTAAAATAACCCAAACAAACAGAAATGACAACAAAACAAACCACCAAAACTCCTCCCTGGCTAGCCAAGAAAGGAGTGTTGTTCCAATTACCAAGCTCAATATCTTAGCCACTGGGTTGCACATCAAAACTACTGGGACCTTCACCAATTTCAATATCATTGACTTCAATCAACAAGTTCCCCAGAGGATTCTCATACTCCTTGTCACCACACATCTCTCCCACAAAATGTGCATCTTCATATGCAGGTAAAGGATTCTGCGCGATGTTCTGGGTGTTGCTATCCTGAATCACAATTATCCCTTCTTGAATCATTCTTTCTATCTCCCTTTTCAAATCCCGACAACTTTCGACATTGTGACCTTGGGCATTGGAATGGTATTCATACCTTTTATAAGGGTCAAAGCTTCTTGCACGCGGGTCCACATGGTTCTGAGGAATAGGTGCAATAAGGTCATAATGCTTTAATTTCTCAAACAAGCTTGCATAGGGCTCTCCTATCAGTGTAAAATTATCTTTCAACCTTTGTTTACCTCTATATCCCTGGATTGGATATGGGTTGTTGGGTGCCCGAAAAAGTTGTGAAGGCGAAGAGTATTTTGGGATGTTGATTCTCGCTCCAGTGAGTGACCTAGTGGTTGGACAGAGGATCGGGCATTGTTAGGAGGATAGTACTGAGGTGGATTATGCGGAGCTTGGGGATAGGTTTGGGGTTGGGGTCGAGGCTGAGAGAATTTAGCAGGGTTGCCCACTAGATCATGTCTGTGGCGACAAACCTGTATGGATGCTTGAGACTAGGGGAGAGTTCAGTATGAAGTCAACGTGGGAATACTTGAGAAGAAGGAATGAGCCCTGCAATGCATATATAAAAATCTGGGTGAAAGTTCTCCCTTTTAAGATTGCATTTTTCATGTGGAAATTATGGAGAAACAAATTACCTCTGGATGATTTCTTCAGAAGGGTGGGGTACTCATTGGCATCCAAGTGTTGGTGTTGTGCATAACCAAAAGAAGAGACAATGCATCACTTGTTCTTTACATCAAGACCTATCAAAACAGTATGGAAATAATTTTTGGGACCAGCAGGGATTGCAACGGATGGAATTTCTTTTCACCAGGCTATAATTAGATGTTGGACATCTGATGTCTTACCTCGACTACAGCCTATTCTTCAGGCCTTAACATCAGTGATAGTGTGGGAATTGTGGAAAAGAAGGAACAACTACAAACATGGAGATGCAGTCACAGTTAGTAGAGTGATTTGCCAGATATCATCGACTATGCAATCCTTAGTCAGATTCAGAAAACCAGGCATGCAGAATGTACCTCATAAGTAGCCAGACTAACTCAATATGATGGAGAATTACACACCAGCTCTGCAATACACTAAAGTTCTGTGGGATTATCCTAGTGAAGGATGGATAAAAATGAACACTGATAGGGCATCGAGGGGCAACCCAGGCAGAAGTGCTATTGGCTATGCATTGAGGAATAAAGAGGGGGATGTCATATATGCTTGCGGAAAGGAAATTCACGAAGAGACAAACACAACTGCAGAAGCAAGGGCAATGCCTGGAGGCAATGAGATATTGTGTAGAGAATGACTATGTGCTAATCGAAGTACATATAGACTCAATGGTACTTAAGAAGGTCTTAAATGGAGAGTGGACTGTTCCGTGGAGTATAGCTGTGGAAGTAGAAGAGATGAAGGAGCTGATGAATATGAGCAATGTAACAGTGTCTCATACTCTCAGAGAAGGTAATAGATTAGCAGACTATCTGGCTAACTATGCACTTGATCAGGGAACAATTGAAGCTCATAATTTCTGGGAGCTAGACACTCAAGGAAGGAAGATAGTGAATGATGATAAATCAAGATGCCATTATCTACGTGTAAAAGTGAAGAGAAGTTAAAGAAGAAGAGGTAACAAGGTGGAGGAGATTGATGTTAGTAGTGGAAGGTTTGGAAAATAAGGCCACAAGGATATCTAACCTGATAGTATTCAGATGGTTAGGGAAGTGGATTTGGAAATTAACGTCGTAACATTGATCAACATGTACTAATGGTTCAAAAACATTACCAAAAGATAGGCTCAAAGCCTTGGATACAAAGCAACCATGCTGGATAGCACATGATTTAGTTGAAAAGCTAAACTTGGCACATCTATTGGTTCTTATTATGCACACTTGTTTCCTAAAAAAAGAGAAAAAAAGAGGTCTGCAACAGGTTTGGAAAAATAGATCTACAAAATACTTAATTCACGTGAGGTCATTATTTCACACCAAGGTCACAAGAATGCACAAAAATTCAATGAAAAGTTGTAGAAAGACAATGAAGCATGGAAAGCATAATGGTGGACAACACATGCTTTTCATTGTAGGCATGTGCTTTACTTTGGGTGTAGTGTTCTATAATATTAAACAAGGGGGCAACGCATGGGAATTGCACGCCATGAGTTTGAATATTATACACTCCAAAACTGCCCAGATGGTGAGCATGGTAAACCGAGAAATGCTAAGATGGAAAGAATACATAAACAAGGAAAAAAGGCTACCGAGAACTGGATCAAATCATGCCTGGCCATGGAACATGTGTGATAGGTTACAATTGCTCATTGGCAACTATGAGTAGGCACATGCTAAGCCAAAGTTTGAGCAAAACAAGAAGATAAAGGAACATTGGGTCTCTACTATATTGGCAACGCACTCTAACACATCAAAAGTTCCAAAGAGCAGACATGCGTGGATACATATACCAAAAACAGCTGGGGAAATCAAAGGACCTTGGGAGGAGGAAATAAGGTCCTTTTTTATTCTGACAATGTGTACTTTTTTGCATGTTTTATCTATGTCCTCCATTGTACTAGCTATCGCTAATGCAGCTCATTCCCTTGAAGAAACAACACTAGGAGAAAACTTTTATGGTTTAAGTTGCACGCTTTACACATACAAGTTGCTAAATCAGGCGTGGGTTTGGGTGCAACAACCAAGGAACATGGAGGATCAATGCTATTGGAAACAACCTTTGATACAGGGATATGCAACAATCAAGCAACATGGAAAATGGTGGAGGGAACGTGAACTTCCTGAAAATCTGAGCTTTGGTTTTAATTTAATATGCACGCTTGTATCGAAAAGGAACCAATTCACGCACAAAGGAAACATTATACTGTTATATTGCTCCTATTGGAGATTGCATCTTGGACATCCTCAAATGAAAACGTGCGATTGTGATGTGCCATGGTTTCTTCGCAAACCACCATGGTATCAAAGCAATCAACAACACGAGTGCACGGCAGAACATATCACTGTTTTGAAAAATGGATCCACACTTAATCGGCAGGAGCAAAGGATTACATTAGCAAGGAGTTTGGTTTACAAAAAAGGCGTGATTTTTGGGTTTCTAAACATAGCAGACTTGCATAATAGCCTGGGGAATCTCATTGCTTTCTACTGCAGATCTCGAACACAACAAAAAGGAATGCAAACACAACAAGCGTGTGGATTTTATATAGAACCTTTGCAGATCCCACTGAGGGCACGTGAAGGTGATGAAAAGCTGAGCATGGGAAGCCACAACTTTAGTTTTTCTACAAGCACGCTGCAAAAGAAGGATTGGGAAATATTAAAGAACAATGGAAAAAGGATGATGCAGGAAGCTTTTAAAATAAGGACTGGATCAATAGGAGCAAATAAAGTTCAGGTGTGGGAAGAAGTATCTAGGACCATGAATCATAGTTTATACATGCTCATTCACTTCTGTGACTGTGATAATGAACAGACAATTATGTGCACATCACATGTCATGCTGGACGTTACCTGGACGAGCCAAAAGGACAATCAACAAGACGCAAACACACGGATTGCATCAATGTAACGGCTATCAAAGAGGAATTCAACAAAGCAAAATTGGCTAATCATACAACAACACACATGGTTGTTTTTTAAATACAATACAATTTCTAGATCAAATGTGATATCAATGTTGAGTGTCATGTTCACTATTGATAATAGGTTTCATGTAATTATCAAAGTCCATTTCTTTCATTATGTTAGACCACCTGACTATTTAATTGTTTTTGATTTTATTATATATAAATATTATCCCTAGGTACTTGCCTAGCGGATTGCCAAAAAAATTATTATTATTTTGTGATTTTTCATTTTTGTTAAACAACAATTCACTTAATTAATCTAAAAATATAAAATTAAATCCTAAATGAAAATGCAACATATTTTTTGTATGTTTCATCAATTAAATAAAATACACGGGCATAGACAAATGCAAATAATAAAAGTAAATACCATAAAATTTCATAAGACTTCAAAACAATAAAACAAATAATTTTGTTTTGATTTTGTGGGAGTAATTCATGTGAGGCAAAAGTCACGTGCTCACAGCTGCCCCTCTTTGCCTGTAAACACGAAGAGTTTTCGTGCAAAGACAAAGTGAGCGGATACGAGCGATTTTGCCCGTTTGAATATTCCTTGGGAAGCATTTTTTGAAAGATTTGACCGAACCTCTGCTTCAAAGGTTTCCTACATATCCTTGGCTAAAAAGGAATCAGGTCAATGTAGTTCGGGAAGTTTTGGTAGCTGGGATTACCATGAAGCTGTGATTCACTGTTGTTGCTGTTGCTGCTACCGCTTATGGACCTCCTTATTACACCATGCTAAAACAAATAAAGAAGCTAGACTAAGCTATGGTCTATGAATTACAAAGACTTATTCTCAAATTTGTTCTGGGACTGTTGCCTTGCTGACTTGTATTCTATTATGAGGTGTTTTCCCATCTTCTCCAGGTGGGATCCTGATTACCAACTCTTGATTTACTTTGTTCTCCAGGTGGGCTCCTGATTACCGACTCTTGATTTGCTTTGTTCTCCAGGTGGGATCCTGGTTACCTATACTTGATTTGCTTCCCTTTACAAAATTAGTATTGTCCTTCCTTGTTCTTCAGATAGCATCTGACTTCCAAAACTTGAATTGTATTCCCTTGCTCTCTAGGTGGGCGCCTGACTTCAAAACTCTGACTATATTTCCAAAACCTGAACTGTATTCCCTTGCTCTCCAGGTGGGCGCCTGACTTCAAAACTTCAACGGTATTCCCTTGCTCTCCAGGTGGCCGCCTGACTTCAAACTTCAATTGTATTTCCAAAACTTGAAGTGTATTCCCTTGCTCTCCAGGTGGGTGCCTGACTTCAAAACTTCAACTGTATTTCCAAAACTTGAATTGTATTCCCTTGCTCTCCAGGTGGGCGCCTGACTTCAAAACTTCAACTGTATTTCCAAAACTTGAATTGTATTCCCTTGCTCTATAGGTGGGCGCCTGACTTCAAAACTTCAACTGTATCTCCAAAACTTGAACTGTATTCCCTTACTCTCCAGGTGGGCGCCTGACATCAAAACTTCAAATGTATCTCCAAAACTTCAACTTCTATTTTTATCCTAAAACCCGTGTTATCTTCCATGTTCTTCAGATGGGCACCTGACTTCAACAAAATAGACAAAAACAAAAGAAAGTTTTCTGCTCCAGTTTGATAGCTGGACGCATCCATGAGTGTTAATTGAATCATGCTACCAAATATCTGTAAAAATTTGTAAGCTAGATCCCAATGACAGTTTTATATTTTCCAAAAGGTGTGACTTCTGTTGAATCTCGCTATCTAAGACAATCTTAAAATTACATCCCGTTATCCAGGAGGGTCCGGAAACCTGTTGGTAAATTACTACATTCTATTCTCCTTTTTTTTTAAATTATACTACTATGCGTACCTAGTAGTTTTTTATTAATAATAAAACAACAAAACCATAAAGGAATAGTACATGTATGCGGCGCATGGACCCTACTGAACCTTTTGTTTTTTTTTATGTTTTTTTTCAAGATAATCTTAATATTATATCCCATTATCCAGGAGGGTCTCGAAAATTTCACATCAAATCTTATCTTATGAGTGACAAATGTTATGGCTAGATTAAACTTCCTTAAAGCATCCCTTACTCTAAATCTTGTTACCTACTGGAAATCTTAAAGTTAGGTCCCATTATTCAGGAGGGTCCTGAAAACTCCTCATTGAATCCTTGGGGTACATTTATGCTAGATTTTGCTACTCATGATTGTTTTGATTTTTAAACTAGGTCCCATTTTCCAGGAGGGTCCTAAGAATTTACGGTCATACCTGTCTAGTGCTTGCCTTTCCTTACGGTGGGTTTCTCCGACATAAATGACATTTCTTACCCCTTTTTCCCATCAAAGAAAAATCTGGTCAGTATAAAATGTGATGATTGGTTGTGATACTCTTGTTGTGGATGGTTTTCCTCTTTCTCCTTTCCATACTCTATTTTGTCTGACTGCCTTGAATTTGGTCGAGAATTTCCAACCTTCTGACTACTCCTTAACCACAAACTTCCCAACTTTTGTTTTCCACCTCTAACATTCTTATCTGACCCCATATATTTCTCATGAAATCTTAAACCATTTTATCAATTGAACTTTTAATGACGCCTTTAAGTCCCATTATACCATCTCCGGCATGTTTTAGCCTCACTTCACTTTGCACCATATTAGAAACTGGTAGTAAACTCTGAAAATCCTTCTTATTTGTTAAAAACAAACTATTATTGAAAAATCCTTAGTCAAACGAAATGAAATGCGATGATTTCAAAAGAAGAAAATCTTCCTTTAGAAGACTGTTTGAGAAAATAAAAGGACTTACCTGAATGGGATAACCAATCCCAATGATCATGTTGTGCATTTCGGATTAATCAACCCAGTCTATTAAATCAATCAAATTTCCAATTGTCTTGCTTTGCGCTTCAAGGTTTCCACAACCCTGCCCTTTTGCCGAATCACCATCTTTGTTTAGCTTGGTGCCTTGAAGGATCTTTGTCGTCAACCTTATCTCATTTTTCCCTTTCTTAATTCCTTGTCGCATTATGGTTCCTGTTAAGGTTTTCACCAATAAGACTCTCATTTTTGGATTCTCTCAGCTCTCATCGCCTTATAGTGCCCTTCGAGGGGTTTTCACCAATAAGACTCTCTCATTTTTTTTCTTTTCCTTATTTAAACCGGAATGTTGCCCCTGATATGTGTAAGGCCCCGTGAAATCCCTACTCAAAAACCCGGATCCCGTGGGGCCAAGTTAGGATCATGTGTTATAAATTAGTAAATATGCTTCGCGGCGAGCTTGCAAGCCACGGCGCGGACCTTTTTGGATTGAATAATGTATTAAAAAGTCAAGAATAAGTTTCCAGAAAAAAATGCAAGAAATGCGGTCCAGAATGTGGTCGCATAATCGAAATGCGGACCACATACCTGTCGCAGAGTGAGGCAGAACGTTGGTTAAAATTGAAGTCAGTTATGCAGTCGAAATGCGGTCGCATAATCAAAATGCGGACCGCATAGTCGTCGCATATTTTCCTTTGAATTTGCAAAGGTCAGTTCTGCGGTGCACTTTGCGACCGCAGAACATGAATGCGGGCCGCATTATTACCGCAGACCGAGTCAGAATGTTTAGTTTTTGGGGAGCATTCTGCGGTCCATTATGCGGACCGCATGTTTACTCTGCGATCGCAAATGCGACCGCATAGTTGACTCGAGGCTCCAATTTTCTAATTTTTAACCCGACTTCCCTATCGATAAAACCGGTGTTCTAGCTCATTTTTAACATTCATCTGAGAAATTCTAGAGAGAGGAAGAGGTTTCTTAGAGAGGGAAAATCTCCCATCAAATTATTTCATAAGATTGGGCTAAATCATTAAAGAAAATCAAGGAAAGGCTCCTGAATCTTCATCCCAAGAGGTAAGGCTCCATCACCTCAGCTCATATTTGTATACTTAGCCATATGGGGTTATTAGGGAAGTAATTCATGGGTATGAGAATGAATCTCTTACATGCATA
>MU672740.1:76085-96743 GCA_026770625.1 Nicotiana glauca | reverse complement strand
TGCACCCTTAGTGTTTGATGATATGCTCGAACCAAGCTAGAACTTCAGTTTCATCTCTAATTCTCAATTTAACTTGAAATTCTTGCTCAATAGATCGAGGCGCTAAGAGTTCCGAAAAATTGTAAAAGAATAAGGAAAAGCTTTATTGAGGTATCTATGGCTAAAAACCCCTTCTATTAGAAATCGAGCTCTGTTGGTGCTTACGAACGTGTGGTAAGAGTTGAATTGGTTAGTGTATTGATTGTTATTGCAAAATTAATTGATTTACATATATCTATACATATTCATGAAGGATGTGCCTCAATATGAATAACGTGTCAATCTTGATAATTAGAGAATGATGAAAAGTATAATTATTTGTTGAAATACTTGGGCTATAAGCCGACACTGAAACAAAGAATTATTCATGCTAGCTATGTGCTCACTATTTGTGATTGCAACTTGAATTATCTTCGATATATATGTCTATGATCATAACTTGTAAAACGAATGTTGGAAAGGGAAAAACGATGTGATGATGGTGTCCATGAGTGCCCAAAAATTGTTATGATATGTGGGGAATAAAGATTTGAAGGTGTTGACCAATGAGAATCGAGTAATGCCTCCAATGAGGTGACCTAGCCGATCGGGTCGTGATCGGACACCATGCCGCACACATGGTGGTAATGTGCTGATATTGAATTCCGGATAAAGGGAATGAAATATGGATTGAGAGTAATGCCTCCAATGAGGTGACCTAGCCGGTCGGGTCGTGACCGGACTCCGCTCGAGATGGCGGTGGTGATGAGAACAGTGGTGAACATGTGACAGAATTGCTCTAATCTGTGTTGTGGAAATTGTATAAAGAATTATATGAATTGTTTCTTTGATTTTTGCCGTATTAATTGCTTGTATCTATTTGGTAGTTCTTTCTAGTAAAATGGTGCTTAGTTATACATACCAGTACAATTCAAATGTACGGACGTCCCTTTTGCCGGGGGCGCTACATTCGTATTATGATTGTAGGTGGATCTATAGCAGGCACTCCAGTCCACCGACCGTAGCACCCCCTCTGCTTTCAGTCAGCTGTATTGGTGAGCCCCTTTCCCCTCGGGGCCCTACGTGGCATATGCCGTCGTTCTTCCCAGAGTCTTATTTTTTTTCTGTATTTGTATAAGGTAAAGCCGGAGCCTTGTTGCCGGCATTTCTATATTATTCTTCGGTTATATTTAGAGGCTCCGTAGACAGGTTGTGGGTAGCGTCGGGTATTGGAAATTAAAATAGAAATATTGATGTATATAAGTTTATAACTTGTAATACCCTTAAAGTGGCGAAATGATGTTGCTAATGAAACTGAAATGGAAATCATTAATTATATGTTGATAGAATTTGATTAACGAAGTCCATCCCTTATTTAAATATCAGTTGGGTTGGGTAGTATGCATGAAACGTGCCAGGCTTGCTCAGTCGGGTTTACTCGGTTGAGCACCGGTCGCGCTCCTCGGATTTTGGGGCGTGACAATATGAATCATCCTTTATTGCTTGACTTGGCATCTCTCGAAGACTGATCGGGAGGTCTTTCTTGGGACATCCATGTGGGTTCTTGGGTATGGTTGGAAAGAAAAGGGTATCAAAAGGCTCAAAACAACTTTGATGGGTTAGAATTACAACTTTTGGAATCAGACTTACTTCCATAATCACAACTTCTGCCCCAGTTTCTTGCTTGGGGATCTTTTGATTTTTGTTTTACTATGACCGGGCCGTGAGGCTGCCTACGTATCCTTAAAGGAATCAGGTCAAACGTAGTTCACCCGATTTTCCTTGTTGTTACCGTTTTCCTCTTCACTTATTATTATTTCTCTTTTCTGTGTTTTTTTTTCATTCTTTTTGGTTATGGATTCCAAAAGAGGGTTATGAAATAAAAATAGATAAGGCTCGAAAGGGGAAATAAAGGGTAAAGTGTTTAGATAGCAGAACAAATTGTCTTCGTCATTCCAACCTTCGAAATAATGCCAAGTACAAACAACCAATAATTATATCAAGGAAATCATACATAATATCTCTTGACTGCATCGAAACTGATAGCCATTTCTATGCATTTTCCTTCGATATCTGTTAAACATAAAGCACCATTGGACAATACTCTGGTCACAATGAACGGTCCTTGCCAATTCGGGGCGAACTTGCCCTTTGCTTCAGCCTGATGTGGAAGGATACGTTTCAACACTTGCTGTCCCACTTCAAACTTCCGAGGACTCACCTTCTTATTGTATGCTCTTTCCATTCTCTTCTGATACAACTGGCCATGACATACTGCTGCCAACCTTTTCTCATCGATCAAACTCAATTATTCCAAACGGGTTTTGACCCACTCATCATCATCAATCTCAGCCTCAACGATAATTCGAAGGGACGGGATTTCAACTTATGCAGGTATTACTGCTTCAGTGCCATCTACCAAAAAAAGGAGTTGCACCTACTGAAGTACAAACAGTAGTGCGATAACCCAACAATGTAAATGGTAACTTTTCATGCCATTGCCTGGAACCTTTGACCATTTTCCTCAACATCGTCTTTATGTTTTTGTTGGTTGCCTCGACTGCTCCATTTGCCTTGGGATGATATGGGGTGGAATTACGATGCGTAATCTTAAACTGTTGACATACTTCCTTCATCAAATTGCTATTAAGATTAGCACCATTATCTGTGATGATTACCTTTGGTATCCCAAATCGACATATGATGTTTGAATGAACAAAATCAACCACTGCCTTCTTGGTTATAGACTTGAAAGTTTTAGCCTCAACCCACTTGGTAAAGTAATCAATGGCCACTAGAATGAAACTATTCCATTGGATGCTGCTGGATTGATGGGTCCAATGACATCCATGCCCCAAGCAATGAAGGGACATGGTACTGACATTGTATGCAATTTCGATGGTGGAGAATGAATCAAATCATCGTGTATCTAGCATTGATGACATTTGCGTACAAAGTTGATACAATCCCGCTCCATGGTGAGCCAATAATACCCTGCTCGAAGGATCTTCTTTGCCAACACATATCCGCTCATATGTGGTCCGCATACCCCTGAATGTACTTCTGTCATAATAGCCATGGCTTGTCTAGCATCTATGCATCTTAGTAAACCAAGTTCTGGTGTTCTTTTGTACAAAACTCCTCCACTGAAGAAAAATCCACTTGCCAATCGTCGAATTGTTCTTTTTTGTTCACATGTAGATTGTACTGGGTATATCGCCATTTTGATGTACTCCTTAATATCATGGAACCATGGTTCGCCATCGATTTCTTCTTCCACCACATTATAGTAAGCATGCTGATCGCGGACTTGAATATGCAAACGATCAACATCAGCTTTATCCAGATGGTGCAATTGATGCTAAGGTAGCCAAAGCATCAGCAACCTCATTATGGATTATTGGAATATGTTTGAACTCTATGGATTGAAACCGCTGACAAAGATCATGCAAACATTGTCGGTACGGTAAGAGCTTCAAATCTCGTGTTTCCCATTCTCCTTGAATTTGATGCACCAGAAGGTCCGATTCTCCCAAGACCAAGATTTCCTGGACATCCATGTCTACGGCTAATCTTAAACCCAAAATGCATGCCTCATACTCAGCCATGTTGTTGGTACAATAAAACCGAAGCTGAGCCGTAACAGGATAGTGATGCCCTGTTTCAGAAATAAGCATAGCCCATATTCCAACCCCTTTCATGTTTGCAGCCCCGTCAAAGAAAATTTTCCATCCTGGTTGTTCAAGTAGTTCCAACTCATCAATATGCACCACCTCTTCATCAGGAAAATAAGTCATCAATGGCTCGTATTCTTCATCGATCGGGTTTTTGGCCAAGTGGTCAGCTAGTGCTTGAGCTTTCATCGCAGTCCTCATCACATAGACGATGTCAAACTCCATGAGTAATATTTGCCACTTCGCCAGTCTCCCTGTGGGCATAGGTTTTTGGAAAATATACTTCAACGGATCCAAGTGTGAAATGAGGTAAGTAGTGTAGGATGACAAATAATGCTTCAATTTTTGTGCTACCCAAGTTAGGGCGCAACATGTCCTCTCGAGGTGAGTGTACTTAACCTCATAAGCTGTGAACTTCTTGCTAAGATAGTAGATGGCTTGTTCCTTCCTTCCGGTAATGTCATGCTGCCCCAGTACACAACCAAACGAATTTTCCAGGATCGTTAAATAAAGAATCAAAGGTCTCCCTGGTTCAGGTGGAACCAACACAGGTGGATTTGACAAGTACCCCTTTATCTTATCAAATGCCTCTTGACACTCCTCGGTCCACTTGACCGCAGCATCCTTCTTCATCAATTTAAAAATAGGTTCACAAGTTGTTATGAGCTGAGAAATAAACCTGCTGATGTAGTTCAATCTTTCTAACAGACTCATCACTTCAGTTTTGTTCTTCGGGGGTGGCAATTCTTGGATGGCTTTGATCTTTGATGGGTCCAACTCAATGCCTCGCCGACTGAATATGAATCCCAACAGCTTTCCGGATGGAACACCAAATGCGCACTTGGTAGGGTTAAGCTTGAGGTTGTACCTGCGAAGCCTTTGGAAAAACTTCCTTAAGTCTCCTACGTGGTCGGC
The DNA here is from genome assembly GCA_026770625.1 of Nicotiana glauca. Taxonomy (NCBI): domain Eukaryota; kingdom Viridiplantae; phylum Streptophyta; class Magnoliopsida; order Solanales; family Solanaceae; genus Nicotiana; species Nicotiana glauca. Next base: position 92,136 of record MU672740.1, on the reverse strand, counting down.
CTATTACTTTGACTTTATAATCACATCATCCATGTACACCTCAATTTCCTTGTGTATCATATCATGAAACACAGTAGTCATTGCTCTCATGTAGGTTGCACCAGCGTTCTTCAAACCAAATGGCATTACCCTGTAGTAATAAGTTCCCCACGGTATGATGAATGCCGTATTTTCTGCATCTTCTTCATCCATCAGAATCTGGTGATACCCGGCATAACAATCCACAAAAGATCCAATATCACGTTTTGCACAATTGTCAATCAAGATGTGGATATTGGGTAATGGGAATTTGTATTTTGGGCTGTCTTTGTTGAGATTGTGATAGTCAATGCAAACTCTGATTTTGTTGTCCTTCTTCGGTACTGGCACAACATTAGCCAACCAATCAGGATATCGAGTGACTCGAATAACCTTTGCATCCAATTGTTTGGTTATCTCTTCCTTAATCTTCATACTCATATCAGTTTTGAATTTCCTTAATTTTTTCTTGACGGGAGGGAATGTCGGGTCAGTGGGCAATTTATGAACCACTAAATCAGTGCTTAAACCCGGCATGTCGTCATATGACCATGCAAAAATGTCTTTGAATTCAATAAGTGTTTTGATTAACTCTTCCCTGATATTAGGTTCAAGATGGATGCTTATTTTAGTTTCTCTAATGTTATCTGTATCCCTTAGATTGATGGCTTCTGTATCATTTAGGTTGGGTCTAGATTTCTCTTCGAAGTGACTTAGTTCCCTACTAATCTCTTCGTAGGCTTCATCCTCATCATATTCTGACTCATCATCACAATCTACTTCTTGCACTATTATTTCAGAGTTAGATTGATTTTTTAGACTGGGATGAGGATCCATCATGCATGCCATGTCATTAGGACCAGTATAAAGAGAACTGTACAAAAAAAAGACAAAAAATCAAAATAAGGAATGAAGAAGAGACATTTTATTTTATTGGAATACAAGACAACAAGGTTTTCACACTTTAGATAAACTGAAAAATAAAATCTGGATTACAACCCTGGAATAATCCAGACAAACTTGAAGGAAAATCAGAGCGAACTACCAGGACTCCTTCCGAGTGGGGAGAGTAGTAGCCTTCCAATTATTGAGCTTTGTCTCTGGCCCTACAAATTGCACTTCCGCGTTACTAGGACCTTCTCCACTTTCTACCATGTTCACATCATTGAACAAATTCTCAAACTTCTTTATCAACTCTTTATCAGGATTGATCATAGGACCCGGAATTGTTGTTGTTGGGCGTCCTCTGGTACTAGATTTGACAAACAATCTAGAGAGGCGTGGGATCGGCTTTGGAAGGACCCATGCCTTCTGATCTTCTTAGATCTTCTGATATCTGCAGCTGTAGGCTTGAATCCCAAACCGAATATTACCACGTTTTAGGGAGGGATACTGGTTGTATAATGCCTTGAAGAGATGAACCAAGACCTTTCCCAGGCACGAAACCGTTCCTCAATATTTCACAGGCTACCATGATGGATGCGGAGATTATCTTTGCATTCAGAATGTATTTCCCCTCCAGAATTTTCTCAACCAACACTGTCACAAACTTGGTATACCCATGGCCCCTTGTCATCCTCTACTTAGATGAATGGTACAATGGCGTCACTCTATGAGCGCAAATTATCCTCACCATGAACCATAATTTCTTGTCGGTCCCATTCAAATTTAACCATCTGATGCAGAGTAGATGGAACTGCCTTGGCGTCATGAATCCAAGGTCGCCTCAACCAAAGGTTGTAAGAGACTGCCACATCCAAAACTTGGAATTCCATAGTGAACTCCAGGGGCCCTATCGTCAGCTCCAACACTATATCCCCGGCCGAATCTTTGCCTCGGCCGTCGAACCCCCAAACGCAAATACTGTTCTTATGGATTCTATCATTATCCACTTTCAATTTGTTCAACGTGGATAGAGGGCAAATGTTTGCACTAGACCCATTGTCGATCAAAACTCGAGTAACCACAGATTCTTCACACTTCACTGTAAGATAAAGGGCCCTATTATGCTTGGTACCTTCTCCCGGTAACTCATCATCGGCAAAAGTAACCATGTTCACCTCAAATATCTTATTTACTATATTTTCCAAGTGGTTTACTGAGATATTGTCAGGAACGTGGTCCTCGTTCAAGATTTTCATCAACGCCTGACGATGTTCATCTGAATGGATTAACAATGAGAGTAATGAAATCTGAGCTGGCGTTTTCTTCAACTGCTTTACAATAGAATAATCCTGCATCTTCATCTTCTTCAGGAACTCCTCTGCTTCCTCTTCAGTCACGGATTTCCTTACTGATGCTGGATTAGCTTTTCTCAATTCTGCGGCAGCAAAACACCTTCCCGAGAGAGTTAACCCTTGGGCTTCGCAAACTTCCTCATTGACTTCCTTTCCTTTATAAGTTATTGTAACCCGATCATAATTACATGGAATTGCTTTACTGTCAACTATCGGTAACTGGATTACCGGCTTGATGATGATGGGATCTGCACGAGCACCTTCCACTAATTACAATGGGTTTGCTTGCCACTCCAGGAACAACTACCTTTATCCTTTCTGGCTTGGCTGCAACTTCATTCGAATTCCCCTTCTCAACTTTTACTGACGGTTCAACACTTTTCTTGCTCAATGTGAGCATTGACACCCCAGTTGGCTTCTCAACTGTCTTGGATCCACTGGACTGAATCATCATGACGGTCAGTGATGGCTTCTTAAGCTCTCCCTCTTTATGTTCTATCTCGATCATGTTTACATCTTGATGGGCTGGCATTGGATTCCGAATGATGTTGGGAGTTTCAGGAGCCTGAACTTCAATTCTGTTGGTGTCAGTGAGTTTCTGGATAGCACTTTTCAAGTGCCAGCATTTGTCTGTTTCATGACCGGGAGTACCAGAACAATACTCACAGCTTACGGAATAGTCTAGATTTTTCGCTGGTGGATTTGGCAGTTTGGACTGTATTTGCCTTAGCATATCCAATTGTCTTAGACTGTGGAACATACTAGTATATGATTCTTCCAACGGCGTAAAGGTCTTCTTTTTCTGTAACCTTTCATCCTTGAATGCTTGATTAGGCCGAAAACCTGGTCTAGGAGGGTTTCGGTAAGCTCTTGGGGGTGGATAAACACTTTGAGGGATAGGAGCACGCCATGACGCGTGGACATGAGTTTGGCTATATGCTTGTGCATGGTGGACAAAAAAGTGAGGTGTTGGTGGAGGATAGTAGTGTTGAGGTGGACTATACTGGGTGTGGTTGTTGAGGTGGACTATACTGGTTGCGGGGGTAATCTTGGTGGGGTCGAGGTTGATCGTAATGGTAAGATGATCCTCTTGGTGTGAACCAATTTCCTGCATCAATCGTCGCCACGTCCTCTCTCTTCTTTTTTCCGATTCCTCATGTTCCACCCTGAATAGCCTAGGTGGTTGCCTTTATATCCAAATAACTCATGATTTTGTTCGACTTGAGGCCTTCTTCTACCATTCCTCCTATTTTTACTACCTTATTGAAAGATTTTCCTACAGCCAAAACCAGATGTCCATAATATGTTGGTTCTAAAGCTTGTAGAAAATAATCTACCATCTCGCTTTCCTTCATTGGGGGTCCACTCTTGCTTCTTGCTCCCTCCAACGGAAACCATACTCTCTGAAGCTTTCACTGTGCTTTTTCTCTAACGTTGTCAATGATAATCGGTCAGGAATGATCTCAAGATTGTATTGGAAATGACCGGCAAATGCTTGTGCTAGATCGTCCCAGGTATACCATCTTCCATGATCTTTCCGTGTGTACAACTCTGACTGAAGTAAGCCATTAACAACTCATCTTGTCCTCCTGCTCCCGTCATCTTGCTACAGAACCCTCTTAAGTGTGCCACTGGGTCACCGCGCCCATTGTACAAGTCAAACTTGGGCATCTTAAATTTTGCCAGTAACTGTACGTTTGGAAACAAACACAGGTCTTTGTAGGCCACACTCACCTGACCTCCCAATCCCCTCATATCTCTGAATGATTGCTCTAGGCTTTTCACTTTTCTAAACATCTCCTCCTGTTCAGGATTTTTGGATGGTTTTTCCACTCCTGTCGGGAGGTCCAAATGCGGAGTATAAGAGTAGGGTTCAGGAGCTTTGAAAGTGGGCTTCGGGGGGTAATATTGGTTGTCCTGAGCCAGGAACATATGCTCGCTAGAGGATGGGCGGCTGGTGGAGATGCCACGAAAATCAGTGTGATTGGTGGATGAGGGTATGGAATTGGTTTTGGTGGTGGAGCTTGTTGCGTGTGAGAAGTGGTTCCCTGGTAATGTTGATAAATGGGAAAACTTAGGGATGAATCAGAAACAAGTTATTCCGGAGACTGAGCTGATGAAGGTAGGGTTAGCAGGATAGGCTGGTGGTGGTTGCCCCTTGGTCCAGGCCTGATACATCTCGGCCATCTGGTGTTTTAGTTTGTACATTTCCTCTTTCATCGTATTCACATCTAACTCCTCCACCTCGGCACTTGTCTCTCTATCTGAACTGGACATGATTACTTCTATTTCTCCTTTGGATCTGGTTTGGTATGAGTGGGTTGCCAGTATGCTAAGTAATTAATAATTATGAAATCAAAAGCAAATTTGTTAGTGATTAGTATTTACAGATATGCAATCGCACATTGGGATGCAATGCACCTAAGCATTTCAGCTAGTTCTTTCCTGTATTTGCTTGGTTGCTTGCGTCATCCCAGCTTTTCTTAATTACATCCTTCCTTTTATTAATACTCATATCTCTCTTTATTTGATTATTTTTTATTTTATTATTCTCTTTGTTTTTTCCCTTTTTTAGTTGTGGTCGAATCTTATGGAGATTGCCTATGTATCATGACCCCGCATGAATCAGACCGTGCATAGTTCTAGCTAAATTTAAATATAAGTAGAAAAATATTTTTATGAAAACAATTGCTTTGATTACAACACTTGACAGACTCAGAAGAAATTAACAGACTCTGAAAAGACGAAAATGCAAACTCAAAAGGACTAACCGACAATCTTACAAACTTTTAATAATAAAGTACAGACTCAAGCAAAGATCATAAATACATTAATGCCTCAAAAATTTTTGGGGCTCGCGGGGCATCATTCGGCCTCGCCACGGGCCTTTGTGCAAGATCCCCCTGGAGCCTCTCCAAGTTTTTCATGATTTGTTGGACAAATGTCATCACCTCCGCAATGAAAGTGGTGCGGGTCATGTCTTCACATGCTTGGCATTTCACAACAATATAATCAGTAATAGCTATGACCCTTTCTCTGATCCTGCCCTTTTCCTGAAACAAACGCCCGACCTGCCGATTACGAGCTTCTAATACCTGAGAGTCGTGAAGGTGTTATTTTTGCAACTTCCGCACTTCTTCCTCCATTTGAGCCATCAGATCATAAAAGTTCTCCCTATCAGTTTGGAAGTCTCTAGCTTGCTTGACCGCCTCATTCTCGAGAGTGGCTATTTTCCTTCTTAGAATAGTGACAGTCCCTTCATAGTCCTTTTTCATCTGTAGCATAAACCTTGCCCGCTCTTCTGCCCCTTTTGTCCATCTTGCCTGAATTTTTGCGAGACTAGCTTCATATTTTTCCAGGTCCTCTTGACATTCGAGGGCTTTCTTTTTCAGTCCGCTTATGATTCTTTTATCAGCCCGGTTCCTTTCTGGTTTTCTAGCAGCTACTTTCATTTTCTGGATTTGGGCTTGGAGGGCCTCATTTTCCTGAGTTAGCTTTTTCTTTTCGCCTTCACCTGCAGCTACTTGGTTACTGTTGCCGAATTTGTGGTCCTTGATTTGCCTTTCTAACTTGCTTATTTTGGCCCTATAGCTTTATTCTTTTGCTAACCAACCCCACTGCTCTTGCGAGTCATTGGTGAACTGTTGGACATGAGCTCTTTTGGCAGGTCTTTTAGGAATCTGAAACCTTTTGCCGAAACAAATAGCGTACTTGGGGTCTACCTCTCCTCTAGCTAAACCTCGAACCATGGTCTTAGGATCCAGGAATCTGCATTGATTCCATACTTGGCAAACCATTCCTTTCAAAAATGTGTCCTTTTGACCCAATTTTATGACATGTTTGCTCAAATCTTCATAGTAGGGAATGGTTTGAAATCTACCCAGTTGACGCAGCACTTTGTGAGGAGCATATGGTTGGATACTCCGGATGCCCATAAGGAGAAGGTAACACCCTTCAGTCGACATGTATATTGCTTCGTTGACAGGAAGCCATCCCGAACGCCCACTCAATTTTATCGGCAGTCAAAGAATTTAAGAGTGCAAACCAAACCTCGACACCTTCAGGAAAAACAATTCCCACCATTCGGCTTTCAAATTTATCAACGCATTTCAAATCGACCAGACAGTGGTTCATGTATCCAACCCGGTGGCAAAGATGTTCTTGTATCTATAATTGTAGCAGTAAATTACAACCTTGGAAGAAACCTCCCCTTTCTTGAGAAATGGTCAAAGCTCGATAAATCTCAGACAAAATTAGGGGAATCAAGGTACCATTAGCCCTCTTGATTGCAACATCAACCATTCCCACGAGGCCTAGTTCTATGTTGTTGTCATCCCGTAGACAAATTACAGTACCCAAGAATACTACTATGAAAACTAAACCTTGCCTTTCCTCCCATTTGTCTTTATTTTCAATATGAGTCAAACCAGTGTTCGGTGCTTCAAAGCCATTGGGATTACCATAGCGATGATACAAGAACTAGAACGTGCAATATCCTTTAGACAAATTCCCATCTTGAATGTCCCGGCTGATACTCAACATGTCAAGAAATTTGTGCAGAGATACAGGCCTTGGTGATACAGGGTATAGACTTCTAAGATTTCCACTGAGTCCGGCGTAACTCGCAATTTCCTCTAGGGTAGGTGTGATCTCGAAGTCAGAAAAAAGGAACACATTGAGAGTGGGTTCCCAAAAAGGTATCAAGGCCTCAATCACGTCCATTCTTGGCTTGATGTTCAGAAGTCTAGTAAGGCCACCCAAAACTTTGACCACAGTTTCTCTATTGTCTTTCCCCAAATCGTTCAACTACATATGAAGCTGCAAATGGATCTCTTTAAGAACTGAAAAGGGTTTATTTTCATCTGTGCTCATCATGCACATTTATTAGGGTAATTTAAAAGAAAAAAATCAAGACTTGTTTTGACTCAAAAAGTTGTCATTATTTCAAAAATTTGTAAAAATATCCGGCTTTGTTAATACGGCCTTTCAGTAATTTGATAAATAAGATTTAAAGGCTGTGTTTTCTAACCGGCCAAAAACAAAAATGACCAAAGGCGATTGTTCTTGCAAAAACGATCTTCCGATGTCCTTTTGGGGATATTTGGCTATTTTAGACAATAATGGCATTACCTTTACTTATGGCAAAACGACGACATTTATTTTCCCCTACTTTTTTTATTTTTTATTTTTCCAAATAGTTGAACCCGATATGGGTTGCCTACGTATCCCACATCCGGTGAGAATCAAACTTACGTAGTTCTGCCGGACTTGACGGAAATAAAACCAACTATTTTTCAAAAGGGAAACATAAAATTTTGGCAAAGCTTTGCTATTTTTTTTTTTTTTTTGGACACTGATTTTTCAAAAAATGAGTAATTATTTCCCTCACATTGAATTTTTTTTTAATTCTAAATTTTTTTTCTCATTATTCAAAAATCGGTCAACATGCAAATCCGAAACAAATAAATGCACAAGGAAAAAGTAAGATGCATCATGATGGTCTTTTCATTTTGGGTACACCTGTCCTAGACAGACCCAACCCCTGTATTGAGTCTTTAAGGTCAAATGCACGTGATGCAAACAAACGTTCCTACTAGGGATCCGGCATGAGGCTTTATTATTCTAGGTTTAAAAACCTGGATTTATTGTTATAGACCTGGCTTACCCGAGCGGACAGCTCGAGCCGAGGGGGGCATCGTACCGGGAATACAAAAGCTTCACCGTCTTTGCAACTTATCCGTACCTCGTTCTAAAATTGGAATGACTCTAACAGAAGAGAAGTGCACACTCCTCCATGCTTTAGAAGACTCAGAGAGAAGACGGGTTCCATAATAGTTTATATACAGTTCAGCAATATCAAAGCAGTAAAAGTAACATTTAGCACATTAAGCCCAAATATGTAAATAAAATCAAATAATAAATAAAGCCAAATACAATAATTATTCCAAGCTCGAATTTCTAACTAAAGCACAATCGAAACGGGATTTATTATTAAAAGATTCAGAGTCGCCACTTGGGAGATTTATGGTGTCCCAAGTCACATGTTTAATCTCGAATCGAGGAAAGATTGACTCTATTTTACAGTCCGCGAATACAGAAATTCGGGTAAGGAATTCTGTTAACCCGGAAGAAGGTGTTAGGCATTTTCGGGCTCCGTGGTTCTAGCACGGTCGCTCAGCTATTGTTATTGGCTTAATTATCTGATTTTATTACATGTTTTAGCCTATGGTTCAATTTTAACTTTAACCGCTTTTATTCAATTTTAAAGAAGATTGAACGTCGTCAAAAACATATCTTTGGATCGCGTCACATGAAATACATCCGTGATCCGGAACACGTTTTATTCAACGTTTTAGGATTTGGATTTGGATCACATGAAATGCACACCCGAGTTTAGGAAGGTAATTTTTAAAATAGCGCGCCTAAAGCAACTACGCACTTTCAAGTTTGCGAGGGCCATGAAAATTCAACTAAATGGCACACTTCGATTTCTAAAGGATTAAGTCAAAACTAATCAAACGAAGGCCATGCAATTGTCATTTTTGTTTGGCATGACGCACCTCAATTTCAATTTTAATAAAAGGGAATTCAACCTAACTTTTGAGGGCCATAAACTACTTGGGTTATCCAATATGACTCACCTCAATCTATTCGTGAAAAGTTAAGCTTAATTAAAGAAAGAGCCTAAAGGAATTCAAAAGGCGTTTTATGTTAACGTTCAAATTTAAAAAAGGAATAAATAAACAAATGTCCATTTCGCTTTCTAAAACATGAGCCCAATAACATACTATAATTTCAAATGCTAGTGAACCATTGATTTTCAAAAGCAATTTAGTGTCTACTTTTTTGGAGTAAACAATCATTTAAAAGTAAACAAATAAAAATTGAATTCTCTCTAGCTAGTTAAGGTAAATAGGCAATTGTGGAATCATTGTCACAAAAATTATATAGTAAACACCTCCAAAAAAGACATGGAATTTTATATTATCAATGGAATAAAGAATACACTCAGTAACCTTATATAAATAATGAAACATTTAAAAGCAAACAAATAAAAGAATATGGTGTATCGTACATTTGAATTTCCCTTTACCAAATTTTAAGCCCTAAACCAGCTTGTTAAGGAAAAATTACTAGTCTAGTTGTATGTTTGACGTTACAATCTTGATATTTACAAAGAGATCAAATATAAAATGTATTCTTAAATCGGAATGGTAGTTAATCTATTGATCAAGAAGTCGATGAATCTTGAAATTCTCTAGAAATTTACTAGTCCCTCAGGGACATCCGATAGAATTGGCTCGATACCAAAAAAAAAAAATTAATTAGCATGATTCATGCGCGAGAATGGCACGCACAAATCAATAAATTTTATATGAATTCATTGGTGTTGGTCATAATTTGCCATGAATTAAGCCACATATTGTCACAAGAGCCACAATTAAAGATTGATCTATATTTGGTTCAACTTCTAGAGTTAACACATCATCACCATAGCCAATTCCTTTTGATGATTTCTTCTGTTTTACCTACAAATACACCAGAAATATTTTAGAATACATTAAAAAAAATTATGCTGTCAATATATATAAGTTATATTTATGTAACTTATATGAACTATATTAAAAGGGGAACATTGGTATAACTGGTAAAGTTACTGTCATGTGACTAAGAGATCACGGGTTCGAATCATAGAAACAGCCTTTTGCAAAAATGCAAAGTAGGACTGCTTACAATAAATTATTGTGCTCTGATCGTTCTACGAACCCCGCGCATACCAAAAGCTTTGTGCACCGAATTACGAACTATATTCAAGAACGATATATGTACTAACCTCTGCGACAACTTGACCAGCAGTATTTGTGACTTTAAATGATGAATTTTTGTCCAATTGTTGAATCTTGTAGCAATTATTTCCTACATTTTCATCACATCCAACATTACATATGACATCTTCTCTTGAAAACATGCCATTTCTCCTTACTTGAAACAATGGCCTCCCTTTTATTCCATCACAACCATAGCCATTCCAACGACCAAGAACTCGTAGTTTCTGAAGAGAGAAAAAAATAACTTTAGTACAAAAATTAAAAAAATATACATTTAGTTAAAATAAGCTTAAGTTCTCAGTAGTATTTCTGTGTAAAAAATATTTAGATAATCAGATTAGAGGTAAGATGGCAGCCCAATACATTAAGCTCCCACTATATACGAGGTCCGAGGAAGGCTGGAGTGACACCGTAGGTGAATCTTACGTCGACAAAACACGGGAGAGATGCTGTGTATATAGTAGACAGGTCTTAGGACTCTAGTGACGCGTTTTAAACTCGTGAGAGCCTAGACCCAGAGCAGACAATATCACTGGCGGGCTGGGTTGTTACAGCTGGACCACAAAGGTCTATTGTACGAAGTCTTACCCTATATTTCTGCAAGAGGCCATTTTCACGGCTTGAACCCACGACCTCCTTGTCACATGGTAACCTAGCAAAACATGGTAACCTAGCAAAGATGTTGAACGTGTGATCTCATGTTAAACTACGTATATATACTACAACAACAATATACTCAGTTGTGAGATGGTAAAGAGGCTGGTGGGTGTACGCTACCCCTTGTTTTGTGAGATAGAGATGTTGTTCCATATAGACCGTCGACTCAAGAAATTTTATTTTGTAAAACATGTTATACTATATTAATAGTGTAAAAAAAGTTTATAGTATCCGTGTATATAGCTTAAATCCAGTTTTAATTTGTTGAAATCTACATATAAAACATTCAAAAGATAGTGAATTTATGTCATCTTTTACCTCTCTTTTAATGGAGAAGAGAACTTGGCCTTTGAGATCCATGAGACAAACTTCATCTCTACAACTTTCTTGGTAATTATCAACTCTAAAAACAATATCGCCTTTAGAATTAAAGACAGTACAACCATTTCCATGGAAAACTAAAGATTTCATCCATATTGTAAATGTTTCTCTTATTGATGTCACGTAAGGAGACGCCGACAAAGAAGAAGAAGAAGGAGAAGAAGAAGATTGTAGTAACAATAATTCCGGGCAAATTTTAGCCATAATTGAAGCTAACAACAATAACTACGCTTCAGTTCTAAACTACGACTCAGTAGTTTGATGGAACAACAATAACTATGCTTCAGTTCCGAACTACGGGTCAGTAGCTTGAAGGAAGAAGATGCAAAAGGTAGCAAAAAGCTTTAGGAATGGTTTCACTCAAAGAATAAATGATTGGGGAAGATAATTGAAAGGGTTTATATAAATCTATTTTTGAATAATATATTGACTATAGAACACGTCTCTGTACAACTTTGACGAGGATTTCTTCTGTGGCGGATTCAATAAATAATTTAGTTGGTTATCAAATTCAGTGATTTGATGTTTATATATATAATCATTCAGTTATTAGTAAATTTTATTTCACTGAGCATATTTATTCTTGAATTAAAATAAAATATGTGGTTTGGTCCATTTAGATAGGATATATATGTTATATATTTAGATTATTTTCAATATTTATACTACTCTCAAACAAGAAACAACAGTAATAAATGTAACATTATATATACCTTATTAATTAAATGGTTTAATAACTAATAACTTGTTAAATTTGAAGTACATATTTCAAATAATTAAATTAATGTTAAATATGTTTAACCAGATATTACAACGACCAAAAATATTTAAAGAGTATATTTTTCTTATACATATGTACGAAAATCTAGGATAAATAGAATTAGATGTACATTTTATAATAAATTTTACCAGCTCAGAACATATAGAGTCTATATTCTTGATACGTCACTATTTCTTGAATTTTCTTTCTTATTGCAGTTTCCACTTCTTTGTTATGTCGTTCGAATTCTTTAAAAATTAAAGGCCTTTAGGTATATATAGATTCTCCAAAAACTATGTATTTGTTAAGGATTCAATATCAATAGGAGTCCAATTGCATTTTTGAAGAGTATGTTGGAGTTTGAGTTAAGGTGTAAAAGGGAAATAGAGAGAAAAGAATTGGAGTAAAAGTGAAATTGTGCTTATACGGAAAATCACTTCTTCTAGCTTTTAAAAAGTTGAGAAAAGTGCAAGCCCAACTCTATCATCGCCATCGCTAGGATCGGCTTTAGATTCGCTCAAATGATTTGATTGATAAATTTGTTGGAATAAATTTGTTTTTCTTTTCCATATATTTTATTTTTTCTAATATTATTCGTGTGCTGTTTGAATATCTCTGCCAAACAGATACCTATTTCCGAACAAGTACCTTTGCACCTGTTGCGTCTCCAACCACTTGGCTATAAATTTAGAGGCTTGGCTTTACTTTTACACCGAAAATCTTAAAACACTCTCCCTTCTCTCTTCTGCATATTGCATATTCTCAAAGCACAAAAAGTAAGTGTTAGCATAATTTGGTGCCATTTGTTGAGTTCCCGAAATTCTAATAATTTCTATGCCAGTATTACAGAACAGTGATATGTTCTATCTTAGGATGAATTAATTCAACACATTCGGCAATTATAAGAGAATTTAATTTCTTAAAAAAACACAATTTTCTATTTCTGTTTTACCCTGCAGAATTATCTTCGAATATAAACGGAATCAAACCAACATAATTTCTTGAGCAGTAAAGTAAAGCAGGATTAATATTTTGTTTATTAATTCTTGTGTCCTTGACTCCTCGTCCATACCAGATTGAAATTCTCGTGATTCTAATGGTGAACTACTACGTAATTAAGTAAATTCTTATTTAATCCAGCTTTGAATTTTTTGTCTGGATAGAAATTAGATTAATTAAAAGAAAACGAAATTTTTGACTAAGTTTAAATGACTTATATTAATTCCTTTTTTTTCCTGGACTAATTCCTTTTTTAGAAGGGTCAACATATATACACGGATTGTGTCTTATAAACATGCACGAATTTGTTTAATCAGTTTTCTAGATTGAAACATTTATAACTGAAATCAAATTGAATTAGGTCAAATTATTACGATTTATTTAAATTTAGTTTACAATTTCAGTTGAGAATTAAATAAACAGAGTTTGACATCAATAAAATTTTATATACTATATATCAATGCTAAAATTAGAGTTGTATTAATTCATGATTTAGGGGTCATTTGGTTCGAAAACAAATTAAGTTCCGGCTATAGTGCAGGAACGATAAAAACTTTACAATCCGATATTTACCTCAAACCAGTAAAAGCAAGACATGTGTTTTTATTACTTAACTATATACTTCCTCCGTTTCAGTTTATGTGAACTCATTTGACTGGGCACGGAGTTTAAGAAAAGAGAGAAGACTTTTGAACTTGTGATGTAAAATGAGGCACAAATATTTTGTGTGGCTATAAATCATTGCATAAAGGTAAATTATTTCCAAATAAGGAAAGAGGTCATTCTGTTTGGCACGGACCAAAAAGAAAATAGGTTCACATAAATTGAAACGAATGGAGTATGATTTATTGATAGGTATTCTTACTTTAATTTTATATCAAGATTTTAATATAAAATTACACCAATATTACTTATTCCGAAAATAAAATGCAAACCAAATGAAGTATAAAGAAATAGTGAATTTATAACGTAATAATAATAATAATAATAATAATAATTATTATTATTATTATCCTAGTAACCAAACAAGTACTTCAAGTTAAAAAAGCTTGCACAGACAAAAATAATTAAAAAAGAGCACTTTTATCCACTTGGGGCAATACTAAATATAAAAGTGAACTGATAGATGTCATAAGGGAGATTATAATATGGATTATATTAGTACGGAAATTAGTCGTTTATAGCTTTATTGCATCATTTGCTTGCTAATCACTTGATTAGGTTTCATATATATATATATATATATATAAATTGATGGTGACCAACTACGTACTTTTTCTATCTCTTCAATTGTGTCAGAGGCGGACATAGATCATAAGTTATAAAGTTTGTAGTCAGTGCACAAAGCATTCGCAAGTCGCACTCATGCATGATTCGGAGAAGCCGCACATTCAAGGAATGCAATATAGACAGCCTATTCTAATATCATTAGTGGCTGATTCCACGATTGAAATCCGTAATATATATATATATATATATATATATATATATATGGAGACAATTTACTGTATTTAATTCAACAATTTGACTTAAACTTTATATGTAGTTAAATTTTCACTGAATAATTACATAATAATAAATCTCGGACCCAATAAATCGAAAAAATTAACTAAAAAAGATAGTCACATAATATGTCCTATACTAAAAGTCAAGTTGTAACCCTCAAATCGACTAATGCAGCGTTTTAAGTATTAGAATGCCAATATAAATATGTACTTGTTATTTAAGACATACACATATATATATATATATATATATAGATAATTTTTCTAAAATTATCGGGGTCTGGCTCTGTACCTCATTGGGTCATGACATAGCCGTATGTTTTTCTAATTTATTGTCAATTAGATGGATATAGCTAGCTAAAACTATTAGCCAGTAATATTCATTATATTGATGTCATTTGCTCACGTTAGCAATAGCAAAATCAGAACTTTCATTAAGAGTGTTCAGAAGTTATTATTAAAATCGATATATATGTATAAAATTATTATTTCACCTACATATATACAGTACATCCGACAAAAGATGTTCAGCCTATAATCCTTTAACATACATAGCTACGTCGTGCACATCAGTGGCGGAGCCATATGGACCAAGGAGTGTCAACTGACACCCCTTCAAAAAATTACACTGTTTAGCTCGGCAAATTTTTTTTAAAATATGCAAGGGCGAATCTACATAGATCATTATGGTTGCTCAAGCCCCCATTGTCTTTGACTAGATCTAGTAGATTTACATAGATAATTAACCAAAAATTTGAATAAGTGTTGAGTGAGTACCCGCAACTAAACTTGTTTTTCCTCTTTTTCTATAATTTTTATTTCCGAGCACCCACGACTTCGAAATTTTGGATCCGCCACTGAAAATATATATATACTATATAATGACACCCCTTGACTTCTGGAGAATTTATTTCTTTTTGACTCCCCCTAATAAAAATCATGGCTCCGCCACTAACAGGGGCGGATCCACGTGGAGTCAAGTGGGTTCATATGAACCCGCTTCATCGAAAAATAACACTGTATATATGGGTATATTTTTGCTGTTTTCAAACAAGTAAAGGTATAAATATAATTTTGAACCCACTTCAAACAAGAAAAATTTCTAGCCTGTTGGTTAAGAGGGTTCAAACTTTCCACATGGTCCTGAGTTCGAAACTAGCTAGTCACATATAATCTCTAATTTTTTTTTTTGAACCCGCTTGATAAAAATCCTGGGTCCGCCACTGGCCACTAATACATGTCACCACAAAGAAAATAAAATAATGATATAGAGTATAAGACCATCAAACATTGGACATTTTTGGTACTAATGCTTATTAGAATTTGACGAGAATTTTACGCTATTCCTTACACAACAAACAAGTTGTATCAAGTTGCGTACGTTGACAAGTGGGTTAACTTGTAAACCAAAAATCTTACGTTCTTCAATATTTTTGGATCCACAAAACCCACATGTCGAATATAAAAAATTCTCGCACAAGTATTATTCGAAATACAAAATAAAAATATTCCATTTAACTTAATACGAAAAATTCATCTACACACGTAAAAAGTGACTGGCTAATAAATCAAGATGTATAAGAATTTTACACGTTGGATATATATATATATATATATATATATATATATATATATATATATATATATATATATATATATATATAA
>MU672740.1:57257-74535 GCA_026770625.1 Nicotiana glauca | reverse complement strand
TATATATATATATATATATATATATATATATATATATATATATATATATATATATATATATATATATATATATATATATATATATATATATATCCATGCATGGACGCACTAGTTTTAATGAAATTGATTTTGATAGATTACTTTTACGTGTCTTTTCTGATTTTCAAAATGGTTAGGTACAAATGCAACTAGGCTACTTACTTTTAGAAAGAACTAAAAGTAGTGATCCGTGATCTGTAAGCAAAAGTGAGGTTGTACGAAAATTAGTTATGTATATGATAGGACGGTAGGGGTTGAAAATTAAGATATAAGGTTAACGTATAGTTGAGCATATTAGTATTAGTAGTCTTCCAGTATTTTCTTATCCTTAAATTTTTATTACTATTATTAAATCTTTTGCTCTGATTATCTTACTACTTAGTTATTATTGTTTCTTAATTTTATAAGGCTTCTCCACCTTTCAACATTAGTGTGATTTTGCTTTCTTTGAGTCGCGAGTATATTAAGAATAACCTCTGTATCTTAATAAGATAGGGGTAAATCTTCATATAAAAAAAGTCCATACAGTAATCTCTAACGGTGTGAAATGCACCACTCCGCATGCGCACATTAACCGTTGCTCTTGGTGCACGATAGCAAGGTTTGCAATTGTGACCGAAATCAATGGCTCGATAGTGGAAAACTGTGCATGATACTAATGCGCAGTCGGAGAAGCTTATTACTCCAGCTAATGGTGTTCAAATGGAATTACCTCCACTCACAATTGGAAATTTCCTTCCAAAGAAATAACAGTCGATTGAGGAAGCTCATGAAACAAGGAGTTCTGAAGGAGATGTTCAACTTCAACCTGTGAAAGCGGAAGGAACAATGAATCCAACAGTGAGACGATTACAGTATTCAAAAGCAAGTGAATCGGAGAAGCCAACTCCTACGTAGCTGATATTGTACGAGGAAATCGCAGCTCACAAATGGGTAAAACATTATCATTTGTTCCTCCAATTGATAGAGATGGTAAGAAAATTGTCAAATTGAGTGAGGATGATTTGCAATCGCAGGCGGATTATTGAAACACTTCTCTAATTAATTGGCTACATAATTGGAGAAAATCCTTATGAAAAAGCTATGGAAAATTTTGTACTGAATGTGTGAAATTTTGTTACTAAGCCTTAGATTCTGATTCATTTTGAGGGCTATTGTATTTTTAAATTTCACACCGTAGTTGATAGAGATCAAGCCCTTCAGTCGGGTCCATACACTTACAGAAACAAACCTATGGTGCTAAGGCTATGAAAAATCGATTTCTCACTCAATAGAGACATTTTAAGTACGATTCCAGTATGGGTGAGATTTTCTGGGCTACCAGTGGGGTATTGGTTGACTGAAGCCCTAAGTAAAATGGCTAGTGTAGTGGGAAAGCCCCTATACACTGACAAATTTACTACTCATTATGAGAAAATATCTTATGCTAGAGTACTTGTGGAGGTTGATGCTGTATATTCTTTGCCAGATCAGATAGAGATAGAATCACCTTATGGTCCTATGGTACAGATGATTGAATATGACTGGAAGCTTGTATTTTATAATGACTGTTTGAATTTGGGCATGACTCTATTGATTGTTAGATAACACAAGGTGTGCTGAGGAGCAGGAGGCTAAGGAAGGGGAAAGACCAAGGAGATAGAGAAGAAGAACAAAGAAACAAGGCAAAACTGTTAAGCAACTTGGCTTGTAAAGAATCCCTAAGTGAATGCAGAATCAATTCCTCAGGAAGGAATAGTGCTAAAGAGAAACAGACTCATGAAAGTGCTTGCTTGGAGAAGGGTAGTGGAAGTATAAAGAGTATACGACAGCTTGTTTCTTTGCCATGTCAAGCAAGAGATGAAACAAATATAAATGAGATTATCTGCAGCAATACTGTGGTGGAAGGAAATATTGACAAGGGCAAGAAAATTGCTGATCAAGGATGAATGGAGAAGAGGACAATACATAGATCCAGGGCAATCATACCCCCTAATTTCCATTTCTCTATGATTATTGTCACTTGAAATATTAGGGGGCTAAATCAAGCCCATAAGCAGAAAGGGGTCAAGACTATACTAGCTACAAATAAAGTAGATGTAATGGGATGTATAGAAACTAGAGTAAAGGAGCATAAATTAAAGAAAATTCAAAAAAGGATTGCAAAGGGATGGAATGTATGATGAAATTATACATATGTTGTGAATGGGAGTATTTGGACACTTTGGATAGCTCATATTCAAGTGGAGATTGCCCATATGACAGATCAGTTCGTTCATTGTTGTATTGAAGATACTAGCACTCAATTTAAAACACACCTTAGTATCATCTATGCTCAAGATAATAGTCACCAAAAGAGAAAATCTATGGAGAAATCTTAGGCAGATAAATATACAAACCCAAGAAACATGGCAGCTCTGTGGAGATTTCAATAATGTTCTATCCTCTGATGATAGAATGGGATCCCCTGTAACTGCTGCTCAAATACAGAGATTTAAGGATGTGATTGATGACCTACAACTTATCCCACTTAGAGCTAAATGTTTGAATTACACTTGGAAAAATAAGCAAGGTACTAGTTCTAGGAAGTATAGCAAGATAGACTGGGCACTGGGCAACTATCAGTGGATTCAGCAGTATGGTCATGTAGAAGCTGATTTTTTGAATCCATCAGTTTCTGATCATTCCCCTATTTTGATCAAATGTGGCAGGTAAAATTTATTGAATCCTAAACCATTCAGGTTGTATACAAACATCATGGAGCTTCCATAATTCCAGAGCATTATTCAGCAAGTATGGAACTAGTGCTATGATAGAGCACCTATGCAACAGATTTGGTGTAAACTGAAGAATATAAAGGAATAACTGAAGAAGATAAATGCATATATGGCTTCACACAAATAGAGGATTGAGCAGGCAAGAGAGATATTATACAAAGTCAAATGAAGAAGGGTCATTTGGCTCAGGCCCTTTTTAATGAAGAGAAAGCAGCATTAAATAAAATTGAGAAGTAGAGTAATATGGAGGAACAAGTAATGAGGCAAAAGTCCAAGGCTTGCTGGATTGCATGTGGAGATGCCAATAAAAAGTATTTTCATGCTCGGTGTAAGATTAGATTCAGCCAAAATAGTATAACATCCATTTATACTGATACAGGTATGAAACTAACAGAGCCCAAATTCGTTGAGCAGGAATTCATTAGTGTGTTTCAAAAATTGATGGGAGACTGCGCTACTAAGTTGCCATGTGCAAACACAACTATAATTAAGGAAGGGTCATGCTTAACTATATCACAGCAAAGAACTTTGATTCTGAATGTTACAATGGAGGAGATCACAGAAGCAGTATGGGGAGATGCTTAAGACAAAGCACCAGGGGTTGATGGGTTCCCTGTGGAGTTTTTTACCAGAAACTGGAAGATAGTGAAAGATGATATATTTGCAACTGTTAAGGATATTTTTTTCTACCAACAGATTGTCTGGAATGATTAATACAACAGCTATTACACTATTCCTTAAAGTGAAAGCACCAGCAACAATTAAAGATTATAGGACCATTACATGTTGTACTACACTATACAAGATCATATCCAAAGTCATTACAAGGAGGATGAAAATTGTGCTTGATGGTTTGGTTGATCAATCTCAGTAAGCATTTATTGAAGGAAGAGGCATAGTTGATAATATTCTACTTAGCCAT
Source organism: Nicotiana glauca (assembly GCA_026770625.1). Classification (NCBI taxonomy): domain Eukaryota; kingdom Viridiplantae; phylum Streptophyta; class Magnoliopsida; order Solanales; family Solanaceae; genus Nicotiana; species Nicotiana glauca. The sequence goes on along the minus strand of MU672740.1, from coordinate 70,818 downwards.
GAATTGTTCAAAGTATATTTCAGAAAAGGAGTTTATCCTAGATGTGTGATGAAGGTGAATTTAAAGAAAGCTTATGATACTCTGGAATGGAGTTTTCTTAGGCAAATGATTATTGATCTTGGGTCTCCTTTTAAGTTTGTACAGTGGACAATGACTTGTATTACCATTGTATTATATTTGTTTGTCCTAAACGGTGGTTTGACAAAGCCTTTCAAAGGCAAGAGAGGGATTAGACAAGGAGATCTAATTTCTCCATACTTGTTTGTTATTGCTATGGAATATTTGAGTGGAGAACTGGGGCAGTTGCATGAGAATGGGAATTTTAACTTCCATCCTAAGTGCGGGAAGTTAAACAGCACACACATATGCTTTACTGATGACTTACTAATGTATTGTAGAACTGACTTTGAATCCATAAAGATCCTAAATAATGCTATTCACAGATTTTCAGTTGCTTCTGGATTACAGGCTAAAATAGTAAAAATGTGATATATGTGGTTGGGATAGCTCAAGCTTCTAGAGAAGAAATACTTGGAACTTTGGGGTTCACTGAAGGAAAGCTCCCTTTCAAATACTTGGGAATTCCTTTAGACTCTAAGAAGTTAGATGTCTATCAATACTTGCTTTCTGATTGAGAAGACAAAAGCAAAAGTTACATGTTAGTCAGCAAAGCTCCTATCTTATGCCGGTAGATGGCAATTGATCAAGGCAGTTATTTTTGGTATTCGGACTTATAGGGCACAGGTCTTTATCCTCCCAAAGAAGGTGATGAAAGTTATTGAAACTATATGCAGAATATTTTTATGGACTAGCAGTGCTAATATTTTAAAGAAGGCACTAGTAGCTTGGGAGAAAGTGTGTAGACCAATAGCACCTGGAGGTCTTAACATACTGGACATAAAGATGTGGAACAAAGAAGTAGTTATCAAACATTTATGGGACTTAACAAGAAAGAGGGATTGTCTATGGATACGATGGGTGCATAGTTTTTATATAAAGAACAGGGACTTGGAAATAATGGCTACTCCTAATACAGCATCTTGGGTAGTGAGAAAGATACTGGATAATAGAACTGTGATCATGGGGCATCAGCAACTTAAAGGAAGTATTCACAACAGATTACAGGAACTGTGCAAGAATGGAAAGTTTCAGATCAAACAGATGTATTTGAAACTGATTCCAGAGTATTGCAGAGTTGAATGGAAGAGTTTAATGCTGCATACAAATGTACATCCGAGATATAGATTCACACTTTGGATTGCAGCACAGCAGAGACTAGCAACAGTTGACAGGCTATTGAAGTTTGGTATTCAAGTGCTTGCAGCTTGTGCATTCTATGGACATAGTCTAGAATCTTTTAACTACTTATTCTTTGAATATTCAATCACAAAGAAGTTGTGGTCTAGAATATGTGTGTGGCTGGGCATAAGAGGAACATTGGAGGGTGGGAAGCTGAACTGGAATGGGTATGCAAGAAAGCTACGAGTAGAAAAGGAATAAATGTTATAACCAGTTGTATTTTTGCTATTACTGTTGCAATGACATGGAGGGAGAGAAACAGAATCAGATTTGATAAAGGCAAGTATGATAAACATCAAATATACAGAGAAATAGTGCTGCACATACATGTCGGAGATACGAGCAACAGCAAATGGAAGGGATTGTTACAGCAGCTGGATTGGATTCCATAAAGAAATAAAGTGTAGAAACGTAATAGAAGTGATTAAAAATTGTGTATGTATTATAGTAATATAGATAGATAGATACATAGTTTTTACATAAAAAAAATTGTGATGTAAAGTGGTAGTAGTATGTAAAGCTACTACAAGGTCTCAAATTGTAAAAAAAATTGAGTATCAATAGAATATAACTTGAACTGAAAAAAAATTTGCATACACGCTATCCTCCTCAGACTCCACTTGTGAAATTATACTATGTTGATGTTGTTATGGTTAATTTTATAAGGCTTCTCCACCATCATATTTCCTTTCAACTTTATTGTGATTTTGCTTTCTTTGAGTTAATGGTTTATTGGAAATAACCTCTCTACCTTCACAAGGTAAGGGTAAACTCTTTACACACAATATATCATCCTCAAACCCCACATGTGAGATTACACTAGGATGTTGTACGTTGGATAAGCATATTTAAATATGTATTGGTCATATTGTGGAGCCGGAAATTGTACTTATCAGCATCAAATGTTAATAATTGGATTTATATTTAATTTTTATACGTAAAAATAGATTTATTAGTACAAATAATTAAAAGTTTGGATTAAAGAATTGATTTCAATTGAACCCATACATTACCTTCTAGCCATGTCCTAGTGTAATACAAGTTGATCTATGCACACGAGCTATTTTTTAACAAATTTGACTATGACATGCTACTTTTACGTGTTTTTCTGATTTTTCAGCATGATTAGCTATAAAAAATTCATATTAAACTACTACTATATATTAGAAAGGGCTATTCCTTCGTGCATGTAAATGCCGCCTTTGAAAGTGATGGTATTATTATTATTTTTTTTTAAAAACGCTAATAATTATATATAGAATAGATAAATATGCACGGTCGAAAATAATAGAACTTTTTAAAAATAGGTATAATGGTTGAATTTTTCGATCGAGTTATCCAAACCGTTGCTAGATGTGATTCTAAAAGCTAAATGAGAATGAATACAGTCAAACCTTTCTATAACAGTTTCGTTTGTTCCAAAAAAAATTTAAGTGCTATAGTGAAATATTGTCATGGAAGATATGTATTATAACATAATATAATATTCGATTCCGACTCAACTTTTATAGTGGATGACTATTATATAGGAATACGGTATGATTTTACTACTTAAAATAGTCAAGATCAAGCTCCCTTATGGAATATTTAACGGGCAATCCATTTCGGGGTGACTGAATTGGTAAAGAAGAAAATATCAAACTCAAATTAATTTACAAATTAAACAATGATAATTCAGCTTCTTTGAATGGCTGTTACATATCGTCTCATAATGTATCGTATAGTACTGTATCATTAGATGAATACAATGTTTCGATAAATTATGTCATTTGATATCGTTTCATGATATCACGCACCATCAATATGAAAAATAAACTTGCAATATTATTTTAAAAAAATAATACGAGATAAAATTACTATATAAAAGGTAGGGTAAATGATAAAATAAAATTATTTAATAATAATAAAGTGTAGTGGTATTATACTGGGTGGGTGTTGTTGTTGTTGTTGTTGTTGTTGTAATAATAAAGGGTGAGATTTGTTGCGTTTTTAGTAAGGGGTGTGAATGAAAAATGGAAGAGGCACCTCTTGGATTGCACCTCTTCATCTCACCCTTTTGTTGTCTATAAATTTAGAGGCTTGGCCTCATTTTTTAGAAAAAGGAAAAATCTGAAAATTTCTCTCCTCTTTTCTATTTTGTTATATTATTTTCAAATAAATATAAGTGTCAAGTGTGATTTGCTTCGTCTGTTGAGTTCGCTGAAATTCTGTAATTTCGATTGTCAGTATTGCAAAATAGTTATTTCGTTGTATCCTGGGAGTAATTAATCCAAAACCTTAGGCAACAGTGAGGGGATTAAATTCCTTAAGGACACACAAGCAACTTGTGGGCTCGGAATTGTTTATTCTATTAGTTATTTATATGATAGTATGGTAGGGGTTGAAAATTGGGATATAAGGTTAACATATAGTTGAGCATATTTTTTTCCATACTAATAGTATTAGTAGTCTTCTCGTATTTTCTTACCCTTAAAGTTTTATTACTATTATTATTTCTTTTGCTCTGATTATCTTATTACTTAGTTATTATTGTTTCTTAATTTTATAAGGCTTCTCTACCTTTCAACATTTATGTGATTTTGCTTTCTTTGAGTTGCGAGTATATTGAGAATAACCTCTCTATCTTGATAAGATAGGGGTAAATCTTCATACAAAAAAATTCCATATAATAATCTCTAACAGTGTGAAATGCACCACTTCCCAGGCGCACGTTAACCGTTGCTCTCGATGCACGATTGCAAGGTTTGCAATTGTGATCGGAATTAATGGCTCGTCAGCGAAAAACTGTGCATGATACTAATACGCAGTCGGAGAAGCTTATTACTCCAACTAACGGTATTCCAATGGAATTACCTCTACTCACATTTGGAAATTTCCTTCCACAGAAGTACCAGTCGATTGAGGAAGCCCATGAAACAAGTAGTTATGAAGGAGATGTTCAACTTCAACCAGCGAAAGCGGAAGGAACAATGAATCCAACAGTGAAACGATTACAGTATTCAAAAGCAAGTGCATCGGAGAAGCCAACTCCTAAGGCAGCTGATATTGTACCAGGAAATTGCAGTTCACAAATGGGTAAAATATTATCATTTGTTCCTCCAATTGATAGAGATGGTAAGAAAATTGTCAAATTGAGTGAGGATGATATGCAATCGCAGGTGGATTATTGAAAAACTTCTTTAATTAATTGTCTACATAATTGGAGAAAATCCTTATGAAAAATTTTGTACTGAATGTGTGGAATTTTGTTACTAAGCCTCAGATTCTGATTCATTTTGAGGGCTATTGTATTTTTAAATTTCACACCATAGCTGATAGAAATCAAGTCCTTCAGTCGGGTCCATACACTTACAGAAACAAACCTATGGTGCTAAGGCTATGGAAAATCGATTTCTCATTCAATAGAGACATTTTAAGCACGATTTCAGTATGGGTGAGATTTCAATATAGATAGATAGACACATAGTTTTTACATAAAAAATTGTGATGTAAAGTGGTAGTAGTATGTCAAAGCTACTGATAGGTCTCAAATTGTGGAAAAAAAAAATTGAGTATCAATAGAATATAACTTTAACTCAAAAAAAATTTGCATACACACTGTCCTCTCCAGACTCCACTTTTGAAATTATATTATGTTGCTGTTGTTGTTGTGGTTAATTTTATAAGGCTTTTCCACCACCATATTTCCTTTCAACATTATTGTGATTTTGCTTTCTTTGAATCAATGGTTTATTGGAAATAACCTCTCTACCTTTACAAGGTAAGGGCAAACTCTGTACACACTATATATCCTCCTCAAACCCACATGTGATATTACACTAGGATGTTGTACGTTGGATAAGCATATTTAAATATGTATTGGTCATATTGTTGAGCCGGAATTTGTACTTATCAACATCAAATGTTAATAATTGGATTTTATATTTAATTTTTATACGTAAAAATAGATTTATTAGTACAAATAATAAAAAGTTTGGATTAAGAATTGAGTTCAATTGAACCGTACATTACCTTCTAGCCATGCCCTAGTGTACTACAAGTTGATCTATGCACACGAGCTATTTTTAACAAATTTGACCTTGACATGCTACTTTTACGTGTTTTTCTGATTTTTCAGCATAACTACTACTATATATTAGAAAGGACTATTCCTTCGTGCATGTAAATGCCGCCTTTGAAAGTGATGGTAATATTAGTTTTTTTTAAAAAGGCTAATAGTTATATATAGAATAGATAAATATGCACGGTCGAAAATAATAGAACTTTTTAAAAATAGGTGAAATGGTTGAATTTTGCGATCGAGTTATCCAAACCGTTGCTAGATGTGATTCTAAAAGCTAAATGAGAATAAATACAGTCAAACCTCTCTATAACAGTTTGATTTGTTCCAAAAAAATTTAGGTGCTATAGTGAAATATTGCCATAGAAAACATATATTATAATATAATATAATATTCGATCCGACTAACTTTTATAATGAATGACTATTATATAGGAATGCGATCTGATTTTACTACTTAAAATAGTCAAGATCAAGCTCCCCTATGGAATATTTAACGGCCAATCCATTTTGGATTGACTGAATTAGTAAAGAAGTTTATATCAAACTCAAATTAATTTACAAATTAAACAATGATAATTCAGCGTGTTTGAATGGTTGTTACGTATCGTCTCATAATGTATCGTATAGTATTGTATCATTTGATGAATACAATGTTTCGATAAATTATATCGTTTGACATTGTTTCATGATATCACGCGCCACAAATATAAAAAATAAACTTTCAATATTATTTAAAAAAATATGATACGAGATAAAATTACTATATAAAAGGTAGGGTAAATGATAAAATAAAATTATTTAATAATAATAAAGGGTAGTGGTATTATACTAGGCGGTGGTTATTGTTGTTGTTGTTGTAATCATAATGAAGGGTGAGATTTGTTGCATTTTTATTAAGGGGTGTGAATGGGAAATGGAAGAGGCACCTCTTGGATTGCACCTCTTCATCTCACCCTTTCGTTGTCTATAAATTTAGAGGTTTTGCCTCATTTTTTATAAAATGGAAAAATCTGAAAATTTCTCCCCTCTTTTCTATTTTGTTGCATTATTTTCAAATAAATATAAGTGTCAAATGTGATTTGCTCCGTCTGTTGAGTTCGCTGAAATTTGTAATTTTTATTGCCAGTATTGCAGAATAGTTATTCCGTTTTATTCTGGGAGTAATTAATCCAAAACCTTAAGCAACAGTGAGGGGATTAAATTCTTTAAGGACACACAAGCAATTTGTGGGCTCAGAATTTTTTTTCTATTTTGTTTATTAAACTAATATTTCTCTGTTTATCTGATTTTCTTATTTTTAACACAGTAATACCAACAATCTAAGGAATTTAATCGAATTATTTTTAAGTGGATGATATAGAGATAATTTAGAATGTTAGTCTGCTCCCAAAAAGTGTATCTTCTTTTGTGTTGTCAAGTGTGTATGTCGCAAATTTGAAATGTTGGCACTATAGTTGGAGAAGGAATGTCAAGGCAAATTTTGAGTTTTTACCGTAGCCTTGAAGTTTGAATGTTACAACTATATGAAAAAACAAATGTTTTCTTTTTTGTGTGTGGCTATGTCTTTAAACTCATACAAATTGACCATCACATGGTGCATTAGTACAAAATTGGCCACAAAATGAGAAATTAATTGGCATGGTGTGGAACAAATGGCCAAATGAGAGTTTGGAAAAGACCTTCGCCTGATACAAGTGGGGTACGTAAATTTTCCAACAAGTTCCTAGCCTTTATTTTTTTGTTTGGAAAGATAATTGCACTAAACATAATAAAAATTACAGAGGGGGTGATGCTGATGCATGTAAGTTAGAGTTCGGCAGTGCCATATTAATACATGAAACATTGCCCCTAGTACTAATACTACCATCTAGTACTGTTAACCTAGTAATACTTGGCAAATATTGTTGATTATCCCATTGCAGTTGTGGTGTGTGCATTGAGCTCCATAAATGATTATCTCCTACTTGATTCATTCGCAAAAATTCATTCACAAAATGTGGTGGCATGTCAAAAATTGTGGGAGTGCTCGTTGAGTCCGTGCTGCAGCCAGCTTTTGCTAACCCATCTTCCACCGTGTTCCCCTCTCTGTAGATATGTGTGATAGTATGATTAAGCGGCTGGTCCAGGAGGTGCCTGCAATCATAAATTAGATTAGTATAAAGAGGGTGGTCTTGTTGGAAAAGCTTGATTACCTCTGTGGCATCGACATTAATTTTCAATAGAGTAAAGTGACATGCTTTAGCAAGTTCAAGTCCTTGAAAAAGAGCTTGCAATTCCGTGTGTAGTATGTTTGCATGATTGTAATTCCCTGCAAATCCTATGATCCAATTACCATGGGAGTCTCGTATGACTCCACCAATACCTACTTGATGGGCTGCTGTGATGACTGCCTCATCCGTGTTCAATTTGTAGTAGTTTGGTTTTGGTGGGAGCCATTTAATGGGATGTGGTATTTTAGGTTTGTTATTTCTAGCAGTGAGATGAATGAATTCAAGAGCATGGCTAGTTATTTGATTAATAACTAAGTATTTTTTGTCTTGGTTGAAGTTATTATGATTACGATGTAGCCAAATAGCCCACAAAGTGTATGACAAGAAAGTTTTCTGGTTGATTTGATAAGGCATTGTTTCGTGCTTATTGTGCGTGATTTTTAGTATCCACTGGGAGGGGTGATCATATGAAGTTAGTTGATTTATGAATTGTGTTAGTCCTAATTCAAGCCAAATGTGAGCTATATATTTGCATTGTAGGAAGACATGGGCAATGGTCTCCCTGCCTGTATTACACACTTGACATATGTCGTCTTGTGTGATGCCTAGATGATGTAGGTAGGATTTTGTTGGTAATCTATTGTGCATGATGAGCCAGATAAATGTTTTAAGTTGTGTTGGTACTTGTAACTTCCATATCCAAAGGTAATGATGTTGTGACTCATGTGTATTTAACGATTCTTTAAGCAAGTAAGAGTACATTTACTTGATAGTGAAGTTACCATTTGGACTCAGGCCCCATGATATATGATTAGTTTTGTGCATGTAAATGGGTATGTTTACTCTATGAATTATAGTTTTTAAATCCTCGGTGATATGAAAAGGAAGTTGATCCAATCTCCAATTATGATGCTCCTTATAGGAGGTGACACTCATGTTAATGTGAGTGTGAGGTATAGGCCCAGTTAGGAGTGAACGAAGTGTAGTATTCGGGGCAATCCATGGGTCTAACCAGAAATTGAGTTTGGAGTGTAATCCTAATTGCCATTGGAGGACTGCTTGACATTTGAGCCAAATATTATTCCAGGTGTGTGAAGATGAAGATTTATGACAGCTGTTTTTGTATTTGTGTATAAGGGTGGATGCCCATAAAGAGTGAGGGTGTTGGAATAGGCGCCATGCCAAACTAGCTAGCAGAGCTTCATTTTTTAACTTAAGGTTTTGTACGGCTAGGCCTCCTATGTCTTTGGGCATCATTATAGATTATCAATTTATTAAATACAATTTTCTTTTTTGTTGAGTAGTTCTCCATAGGAAATTACGCATATATTGCTTCATCTTTTTGAGAATTGATTGGGGAATGGCAATGAATTGCATTATATGGGTGGATAGACTGGAGAGAGTAGATTTAATTAGAGTCGATCTCCCCGGAAGAGATAAAAACTTTATTTTCCATCCTGCTAGTCTAGCTTTGAAATTGTCCAAAATGTATTGAAAATCTGATTTTTGTGGCCTTGTTTGGAACATGGGAAAGCCTAAGTTGTCATGACCCGGATTTTCCACCCTCGAGAGTCGTGATGGCACCTGCTAATAGGAGCTAGGCAAGCCGACTCTTATCTATCTACTTCGTTATCAAAAATTTTCTTTTAACAATTTATCGATAATAATATAAATACAGTGGAATAATCTAAATCAGCGGAAGATTTAAGTTAATAAGACTAAATAATATACGGAAATTCAACAACCTCTACCCAAGAACTGGTGTCACATTACTCACGAACTACTATGAATATTGAACACAGCCGTTTGAAAGAGATATAAAAATTGTTTGTCTCGAATACATGAGATAACAGACTAAAAATAAAGATAAAGGAGACGTTGGGCCTGCGGACACCTGCAAGGCTACCTCGGTGTCTCACTGGCCCGACTGCTCACAACCGCGCTAGTACTGTTGCTGTCTGAAACCTGTATTTGTGCAAAAGAGCACAGAATATAGTATCAGCACAACTAACCCCCATGTGCTGGCAAGTGCCTAGCCTACCCCGGCGAAGTAGTGACGAGGCTAGAACCAGACACTCACATAAACCTGTGCAGTTATATAATATAAAGCGGATAATAAACAGAAATAGACAAGTAAAAATGGGAAGGGAAAAACATATCACAGAAGTAATACCAGTACTAATAATAATTCCAGAGTAACAGTCTAAGACAGTTTAGAATTTTACAGCGAACAAGGAAACCATTATCCACATTAAACACAATATCCAAATTAAACACACTTGTACCATCAACTGTTGCGGCGCGAAATCCGATCCGAATATATATCAACACTGTTGCGGCGTGCAACCTGCTCCTTAAATATTATTTATCATTTAGGCGTGCAACTTGTCACCATGCCTATACATCGTACTCGACAAATAGAAATTAGCAATTATGACTCAACTCCTATTCCCTCAAACTAGGGTAGATCAAACACTTACCTCGATGTTCTATAGCCAACTCAATCCTCAAGCACCGCTTTTCCTTTCAAATTTGGTTCCAATCCAATCGTATCTATACACAATTGATTTAATATCATTAATAATACTAAACAATCCAATCCAAATGCCCAATTATATTTTCCTAAACATTCAGGCCGAAATTATAAAAATTGACTCCGGCCCCGCTTGGTCAAAACACGATGTTCGAACCAAAATAAATTCACTCATTCACCCACGAGCCCGAATATATAATTTGCTTTCAAGTTCGACCCCAAAATGAGGTCCAATTCACAAAATATTTGAAAACCCTAACCCTACCCAATTCTCTAATTTTCTACCTATTTTCACGTGTTTAGGCCTAGGAATTTAATGGGTGTTGATGGAAAATGAAGAAAACGAGTTAAGAAACACTTACCCAAGAAACTTTGGTGAAGAAGAGCTCCAAAAATCGCCTAGAAGTTCTGAAGAGGAGAGGGTTTGTGAAATGGGGTAAAAAATCCCGTTTGCATTCTGTTTTGGGTCTTTAAAAAATCACTGGGCGAAATTACCCTTCGCGTTCGCGACAGGGGGGTCGCGTTCGCGAAGGGTAGGGACTGACAAGGCATCGAGTTCGCGGGGGAGGGATACGAACGCCAAGAGTAAAATGCTGGGTCTCCGAAATTTGGCCTACACGAACGCGTTTGGCCTCACGCGAACGCGATGAAGGGGTCTGCAAGCCTACGCGATCGCGAGTAGGGGTATGCGAACACGAAGGAGAAAAGGCAGGGGCTTCGCGAACGTGGTGTACTGTCCGCGAACGCGAAGAAGAAAATGAGGCCAGGGTCAAATAACCCTACGCGTTCGCGAGTTCACTGATGCGAACGCGATGAAGGAAAACTCAAGGCTTCGCAAATGCGAAAGAGGCATCGCGAACGCGATGAAGAAATAGGCCTGCAACATCTGAAGCCAAAACCTGCAGATTTCCTAAGTCTAAAACCACCCCGACACCTATCCAAAACTCACCCCGAGCCCTCGGGGCTCCAAACCAAACATGCATACTAACTCAAAAACATTTTACGAACTTAATAGTGCGATCCAATCGCCAAAATAACATCGTATACAATGAATTAAGCCTTAAAATCCATGATTTCTTCCAAATTTCATAAAACTTCAAATCTTTCGTTTTAAGTCTGAAACACGCCAAACGATGTCCGTTTTCAACCAAACTTTACAGGAAGTGCTTAAACCATATATATGACCTGTAATGGGTGCCGGAACCAAAATCATGGGCCCTATACCATCATTTTTAATCAAATTTCATTTTCAATTTTCCTTAAATATTTTCAGAAAACAATTTTACTCAAAAATTCATTTCTCGGGCCTGGGACCTCGGAATTCGATTTTGAGCATACGCCCAAGTCCCATATTTTTCTACGGATCTTCCGGGACCGTCAAATCACGGTTCCGGGTCCGTTTACCCAAAATATTGACCGAAGTCAAATTTATTCATTTTAATATCAAAACTTAGCAAATTTTTACAGAATTTCATATTTGAGCTTCTAGCTATGCGTACGGACTACGCACGTAATTTGAGGTAACTATAAATGGGGTTTTCAAGGCCTCAGAAGCTCGGAATGGATAAAAAAATAGTGATGACCCCTTTGGGTCGTCACATAAGTATTTCCCAAAATGGTTTCCTTCATGCATATTGAATCTTTCAGAATGTTTTTGTTGAGTAGTACAGTTAGCAGAAAAGAAAAATTTTGATTTATGAAAATTGAGTGTTTGTCCTGATAGGTGAGTGAATGTGTTGAGGGTGTCTATGATTGTGGCGCAACTCTTGTTTTGGATAGTAGATATGAGAATTATGTCGTCCGCAAAGAAGAGTTGAGATAATGGTGGGCCATCTTTAGAAATTTTTATAGGTTTCAATGTTAGATAATCAACGGATTGGAGAATGCTCCGAGATAGTCTTTCTAAGCATAAAATGAACGAATATGGGGATAAGGGTTCTCCTTGACGGATTCTCCTAGTTGGCTGAAAGAATTGAGTTGGGGATCCATTGATCAGTATAGATATAGAGGAAGTAGTAATACAAGACATGATTAGGGATATTAGGTTAGGTGGTAGGTTGAAATATTATAATATGGTATGGATGAAAGACCATTCAAGCTTATCAAAGACTTTTTCTAAATCTAATTTGATTAACATGCGCAATTGAAAAGATGAAGGGCGACTTCAAATTTGTTTTTTCCTCTAGAAGTTAAAAATGACTTCTTTTTCCTATAGCATATGCGTGGGTTCTCATGGGTATCTTTCTCATATAATGAATAAATTGCTTCTCTGATAATCTTTTGTGACGACCCAAAGGGTCATCACTGTATTTCTTCCATTTTTTGTGCTTTTGAGGCCTTGAAAACCTCACTTTTAGTTGCCTCAATTTGCGGGCGCAGTCCGAGCGCGTAGCCGGAAAGATTTTAGGTTGAAATATGTGAAATCTGTGAAAAATTTGAAGAATTTTGATATTAATATGGCTAAAGTTGACTTCGGTCAACATTTTTAGTAAACGGACCTAGACCCGTAGTTTGACGGTCCCGGAGGGTCTGTAGAAAAATATGGGACTCGGGCATGTGCCCGGAGTCGAAATCCGAGGTCTAGAACCCGAGTAAAAGAATTTTTCTGTTAAATTGTTTTTCTAAAATTATTAAGGAAAATTGAAATGAAAATTGATTAAAAGACTATGGTATCGGGCTCGTATTTTGGTTCCGACGCCCAGTACAGGTCTTAAATATGTGTTAAGCGCTTTCTGTGAAGTTTGGTCAAAATCGGACGTCATTTGACGTGTTTCGGATCTAATTATCTAAAGTTAGAAGTTTAAGAAGTTGGAAATGAAAATGATGATTTTGAGGCTTGATTCATTGATTTTGATATTTTTTTGGTGATTTGATCGCTAGAGTAAGTCCGTAGGATGTTATTGAGTTAGTGTGTGTGATTGGTTAGGAGCCCCGAGGTCTCGGGAATGAATTGGAGGTGGTTCGGGGTGTTTTTACACTTAGGGAAGTAGCAGATTTTGCTGCATTTTTGCATAGTCATTTTGTACTTCGCGAACGCGGCCCCAGGCTCGCGTTCGCAGTGCTTTGGTGTTCCCCTTCTTCGCATTCGCTCCCTCTGTTCCGCATTCGCGGGTCCTTGGATTTCCCCTCTATCGCGTTCGCATAACTTCTCTCGCGTTCGCGTAAGTCAACGGCCCTCTTCAGAGCTTTTGCGTAAGGCCTCACGCGTTCGCGTAGGCTATCTTTTGGACCCCAGTATTTTTTATCTTCGCGTTCGTACTTCTCCACTCGCGAACGCGATGGTTGTCAACTTGTGCCCTTCGCGAACGCGACCCTACTGTCGCAAAAGCGTAGGGTAATTTCGCCCAGTGATTTTTTTTAAGTTTTTAGAAACAGTACATTCGGGATTCTTTCATTATTTCCACACGAGCTCTTCTCCTTCACCCTCCATAGACAAGTTTGAAGAACCTCTTCCTC
>MU672740.1:26519-56231 GCA_026770625.1 Nicotiana glauca | reverse complement strand
AATTGTGAATTCTTTGGAGCGTTGGCTCGAACGATAAAAATACTATTGAGTAAGAAATGAAAGAAATGGAAATAGATGTGATTAATCCCTTGCCGGGATGGTTTGAGTATATTGATTATCTCCCTTGCAGGGATGTAAAAGTTGTTGTTATTGCTCCCTTGCCGGGATTTAGTTATTTAATTGTGTTTTCCCTTGCTGGGACATTTCTTATTATTGTTTACTCCCTCGCCCGTTTAGTTTTGATTGTTGTTTGGGGTGAGAAAGAGTGATAATGCACGAAGGGTCATTCCGTGCCATGTTTTGATTATATTTGCACGAAGGGTCATTCCGTGCCATATTTTGATTATTTATGCACGAAAGAACATTCCGTGCCATGTTTTGGTTATTTATGCACAAAGGAACATTCCGTGTCATGTTTTGATTATTTATGCACGAAGGAACATTCCGTGCCATGTTTGATTATTTATGCACGAAGGAACATTCTGCGCCATGTTTTGATTATTTATGCACGAAAGAACATTTCGTGCCATGTTTGATTATTTATACACGAAGGAACATTCCGTGCCATGTTTGATTATTTATGCACGAAGGAACATTCCGTGCCATGAAATGAGAGTTATGTGAGGAAAAGCACGAAAGGTGATGCCGTGCATTTTATTTGATTGCTTTGGGTGAGGATGAGAGTAAAAGCATGAAGGTTGATGTCGTGCAACTGTTGTTTTCCCTGTTTTGTTAATTATTATTATGCTCTGTTCCTCACTTAAGTTGATGATTTTTATATCCGAATTGTACTCCCCCACAATCTGCTTCCCTCCCCTTTTTCCTGCTTAGTTTCGGCATTCTTTCCTGTTATTGCATATGTATATATACTGAACCGCACAGGTTGATTTGGTAGTCCTGTCTAGCCTCGTCACTACTTCATCGGGGTTAGGCCAGTAACTTACCAGCACATGGGGTCGGTTGTGCAGATGCTACACTTCTGTACTTTTTGCACAGATCGCGGTACCGGAGCGGCTTTTGGATCACAGTAGTAGCACTGAGCGGGAGCTGATTTCAATCCAGGAACTTACTAGGTAGCCTAGCTGGCGTTCACAGGCCGAAACCTTTCTATATTTTCTGTTTGTTTTCATTGTACCGAGACAAACATTAGGTATTTTCTATTCGGACTTGTTTGTAGTACTCTTTACAGGTTCGTGAGATAGTGACTCCAGTCTTGGGTAGTGAAATGTTAAACTTCCGCATTTTGGGTTTTCAATTATCCATGTTTTAAAAGACTTCCGCATTTATTTAAAGGCTCGTTATTTTATTATTGGTGTGTTGTTATCCAAAGTTGTATAGATGTTTGGCTTGCCTAGCTCCAATAGTAGGCGCCATCACGACTCCCGATGGTGGGGAAATTCGGGTCGTGACAAGTTGGTAGCTGGGCCCCACCTCCTTGAACCATGTCTATAGGACGATCAACTACTGGCTGACCTCTACCTCTGCCGGTCCGAGCTCCACCTCTATGGTCTCTATCTCCACCTCTATGATCCTAACCCCCGCCTCTAGCTGGCTGGGCGGGCTGTGGATCACCTGCTGCCTGAATCATGGGGCGAGGACCCTGCTGCTGAGAGCTGCCCGAGGCTCGAGGGCAAAACCTGACAATGTGCTTCAGTGCTATTTGACCCTGGGTCTACGTATTCGTATGTGTCATCCTATTTTGGAACCCTACCTGGCTATGCCTAGTGATGCTCTAGGTATTCCTGTTTATGTATCTATACCGGTGGGTGATTCCATAGTGGTCGACCAAGTTCATCGTTCTTGTGTGGTAGTGTTTGAGGTTATGGAGACCTGTGCTGATTTATGGCTTTTAGACATGGTGGATTTCGATGTTATATTAGGGATGGATTAGTTGTCCCTGTATCATGCTATCTTGGATTGTCACGCCACCCGTAATGTTATTTCTTATGTAAAGGCTCGACGCATGGTCGAGAAGGGGTGTTTAGCTTATCTGGCGTATGTTCGCGATTCCAGCACAAAGGTCCATTCTATTGACTCTGTTCCTATTGTTCGGGAGTTCCCCGACGTTTTCCCTTCAAACCTGTCGGGTATGCCACCCGACAGGGATATTGATTTCTGTATTGATCTGGTCCCAGGCACGCAGCCCCTTTATATTCTGCCGTATCGCATGGCCCCACTAGAGTTGAAGGAGTTAAAGGACCAGTTGCAGGATTTGCTAGAGAAGGGTTTTATCAGGCCTAGTGTTTCTCCTTGGGGTGCGCCAATGTTATTTGTGAAGAAAAATGATGGATCGATGAGGATGTGCATTGATTACCGGCAATTGAACAAGGTGACGATAAAGAACAAGTAGCCGAGGATTGATGATTTGTTTGACCAGCTACAGGGTACGAAGGTGTTTTCAAAGATAGACTTGAGATTTGGCTACCATCAGCTGAGGATTAGGGCGTCTGATGTCCCTAAGACAGCATTTCACACTCGGTATGGGCATTATGAGTTTTTGATCATGTCATTCGGGTAGACCAATGCCCCAGCAGCATTTATGGAGTTGATGAACCGAGTGTTCAGGCCTTATCTAAACTTGTTCGTGATAGTCTTTATTGACGATATTATGGTATACTCCCACAGCCGGGAGGAGCACGAGAAGCACCTCAGAGTGGTTCTTCAGACTCTGAAGGATAGTCAGTTGTATGCTAAGTTCTCGAAGTGCGAGTTCTGGTTGAGTTCGGTTGCATTTCTGGGTCATGTTGTATCAGCAGAAGGTATTCAGGTGGGCCCGAAGAAGATTGAGGCGGTCAAGAATTGGCCTCGACCAGCATCAGCTACTGAGATTTGGAGTTTCTTGGGGTTAGCAGGTTATTACCGTTGGTTCATGGAGGGGTTTTCATCTATAGCAGCCCCGATGACCAGATTGACCCAGAAGGGTGCCCAGTTCAGGTGGTCAGACGAGTGCAAGGAGAGATTTCAGAAGCTCAAGACAGCTCTGACTACGGCACCGATATTGGTTTTGCCCACAGGTTCAGGGCCTTATACAGTTTATTGTGATGCTTCCCATATTGGGCTTGGTGCAGTATTGATGCAGGATGGCAGAGTCATAGCCTATGCTTCGAGGCAGCTGGAGATCCACGAGAAGAATTATCCAGTCCATGATCTAGAGTTGGCGTCCATTTTTCATGCTTTGAAGATTTGGAGCATTATCTATATGGTGTGACGTGTGAGGTGTACATGGATCACAAGAACCTTCAGCATTTGTTCAAGCAAAAGGAGTTGAATTTGAGGCAGAGGAGGTGGTTGGAGTTGTTGAACGACTATGATGTTACTATCTTATACCACCCGGGAAAGGCCAATGTGGTGGCCGATGCATTGAGTAGGAAGTCCGCCAGCATGGGTAGTCTTGCTTATGTTCCGGTCAGCCAGAAACCACTTGCCTTGGATATTCAGGCCTTGGCCAATCAGTTTGTGAGGTTGGACATTTCTGAGCCTAGCAGAGTATTAGCTTACACGGTCGCTCGTTCTTCATTATTGGAGCGTATCCGTGATCGGCAGTTTGATGATCCTTATTTGTGTGTCCTGAGAGACACGGTGCAGCGTGGAGGTGCCACGAAGTTGACTTTAGATGATGATGGTGTTTTGAGATTGCAGGGGCGAGTTTGTGTGCCCAATGTCGATGGGATTCCAGAGTTGATCTTAGTGGAGGCCCATAGTTCTCGATTTTCTATTTACCCGGGCACCGCGAATATGTATCAGGACTTGCGGCAGCATTATTGGTGGCGTAGGATGAAGAAAGAAATTGTTGCATATGTGGCTCGGTGTTTGAACTGTCAGCAGGTCAAGTATGAGCATCAGAAGCCTGGTGGTTTGTTTCAGAGGATTGAGCTTCCCGAATGGAAGTGGGAGAGGATTACCATGGATTTCGTTACTGGACTTCCGGTGACTCGGAAGAAGTTTGATGCTATTTGGGTCATTGTTGATAGGCTGACCAAGTCAGCACATTTCATTCCAGTTGCCACCACCTATTAATCGGAGAGATTAGCTGAGATCTACATCTGAGAGATTGTTCGCCTTCATGGGGTGCCGGCATCTATCATTTTGGACCGGGGTACGCAGTTTACCTCGCGCTTTTGGAGAGCCGTTCAGCAGGAGTTAGGAACCTAGGTTCAGTTGAGCACAGCATTCCACCCTCAGACGGACGGCCAGTCCGAGAGGACTATTCAAATATTGGAGGATATGCTCCGAGCCTGCGTTATTGATTTTGGAGGCTCTTGGGACCAGTTTTTGCCTTTAACAGAGTTCGCCTACAACAACGGCTACAAGTCCAGCATCCAGATGGCTCCTTACGAAGCGTTGTATGGTAGGCGATGTCGGTCTCCAGTTGGATGGTTTGAGCCGGGAGAGGCTTGGTTAATGGGTACAGATTTAGTCCAAGAGGCCTTGGATAAGGTCAAGATCATTAAGGACAGGCTTCGTTCGGCTCAGTCGCGGCAAAAGAGTTATGCGGATCGCAAGGTTCGAGATGTAGCTTTCATGGTTGGTGAGCGAGTATTGCTCCATGTATCGCCTATGAAGGGCGTGATGAGGCTAGGAAAGAAGGGCAAGCTTAGCCCTAGGTTCATTGGCCCTTTTGAGATTCTAGATCGTGTGGGAGAGGTGGCTTACAGACTTGCCTTGCCACCTAGCTTGTCAGCCATGCATCTAGTGTTTCATGTGTCTATGCTACGGAGGTATCACGACGATCCTACCCACATGTTAGATTTCAGCATTGTCCAGTTGGACAAGGATCTGACCTACTAGGAGGAGCCGGTAGCTATTCTAGATCGGTAGGTTTGACAGTTGAGGACGAAGAGTTTTCCTTCAGTGCGTGTTCAGTGGAGAGATCATCCTCCAGAGGCATCGACCTGGGAGTCCGAATCTGATATGCGGAGCCGTTACCCTCATCTATTTCCTGACTCAGGTACTTCTTTCTTTTGTCCGTTCGAGGACGAACGGTTGTTTTAGAGGTGGAGAATGTGACGACCCAAAGGGTCATCACCGTATTTCTCCCATTTTCTGCGCTTCTAAGGCCTTGAAGACCTCACTTTTAGTTGCCTCGTTTTGCGTGTGCAGTCCGGGCGCGTAGCCGGAAAGCTTTTAGGTTGAAATATGTGAAATCTGTGAAAAATTTGAAGAATTTTGATATTAATATGGCTAAAGTTGACTTAGGTCAACATTTTTAGTAAACGGACCCGGACCCGTGATTTGACGGTCCCGGAGGGTCCATAGAAAAATATGGGACTCGGGCATGTGCCCGGAGTCGAAATTCGAGGTCTAGAAACGAGTAAAAGAATTTTTCTGTTAAATTGTTTTTTTGAAATTATTAAGGAAAATTAAAATGAAAATTGATTAAAAGACTATGGTATCGGGCTCGTATTTTGGTTCCGACACCCGGTACATGTCTTAAATATGTGTTAAGCGCTTTCTGTGAAGTTTGGTCGAAATCGGACGTCGTTTGACATGTTTCAGACCTAATTATCTAAAGTTAGAAGTTTAAGAAGTTGGAAATGAAAAAGGATGATTTTGAGGCTTGATTCATTGATTTTGATGTTGTTTGGGCAATTTGATCACTCGAGCAAGTTCGTAGGATGTTATTGAGTTAGTGTGTGTGATTGGTTAGGAGCCCCGAGGGCTCGGGAGTGAATTGGAGGTGGTTCGGGATATTTTTACACTTAGGGAAGTAGTAGATTTTGCTGCATTTTTGCACAGTCATTTTGTACTTCGCGAACGCGGCCCCAGGCTCGCGTTCGCAATGCTTTGGTATTGCCCTTCTTCGCGTTCGCGCCCTCTGTTCCGCATTCGCGGTGCCTTGGATTTCCCCTCTATCGCATTCGCATAACTTCTCTCGCGTTCGCGTAAGTCAACGACCCTCTTCAGCGCGTTCGCGTAAGGCCTCACGCGTTCGCGTAGGCCATCTTTTGGACCCCAGTATTTTTCCTCTTCGCGTTCGCACCTCTCCACTCGCGAACGCGATGGTTGTCAACTTGTGCCCTTCGCGAACGCGACCCTACTGTCGCGAACGCGTAGGGTAATTTCGCCCAGTGATTTTTTTTAAGTTTTCAGAAACAGTACATTCGGGATTCTTTCATTATTTCCACACGAGCTCTTCTCTTTCACCCTCTATAGACAAGTTTGAAGAACCTCTTCCTCTATAACTTCATAGGTAAGTGTTCCTAACTTCATTCGCTCTTAATTTCTTCAACTAATCACTAATTTCCTAGCCCTAAATCATGAATTCAAAGTAGAAATTAGGGGTCTTGGGTAGAGTTAGGGTTATGGGAATTTTGGGTGATTCAACCTCAATTTGGGGTCGAATCTTAAAACAAATTATATATTTGAACTCGTGGGGTTATGGGTGACTAGGTTTTGGTCCGAGCCTCGGGTTTGAACCATGTGGGCCCAGTGTATAATTTTGGTATTTTTGAAAGAATGCTAGGAAATTCATATCTAGGCTATGGGATTATGTTGTTGAGCCCTAATTGATATCATTGAATTAATTATGCTTAGATATCATTGTTTCGGAGTCGGATTGTAGAGGAAAGACGGTATTTGAGGATTGATTGCTATTCTTTGGATCGAGGTAAGTGTTTGATCTAACTTTGGCTTGAGGGAATAGGATTAGAGTGTTATTAATTGCTAATTGCTAAATGATCGAGTACGGTGTATAGGCATGGTCACGAGTATCTATACATTGGTGTCTAGCATGACCGTGGGTCTTTGTTTGTGCTTATTTTGGTATATTTTGGGAATCTTCCAAGCTAAATTAATGATTTCTACATAATGTGAAGAGTATGAGGATAAATTGTGAATTGTGAATTCTTTGGAGCGTTGGCTCGAACGATAAAAATACTATTGAGTAAGAAATGAAAGAAATGGAAATAGATGTAATTAATCCCTTGCCGGGATGGTTTGAGTATATTGATTATCTCCCTTGCAGGGATGTAAAAGTTGTTGTTATTGCTCCCTTGCCGGGATTTAGTTATTTAATTGTGTTTTCCCTTGCTGGGACATTTCTTATTATTGTTTACTCCCTCGCCCGTTTAGTTTTGATTGTTGTTTGGGGTGAGAAAGAGTGATAATGCACGAAGGGTCATTCTATGCCATGTTTTCATTATATTTGCACGAAGGGTCATTCCGTGCCATGTTTGATTATTTATGCACGAAGGAACATTCCGTGCCATGTTTTGATTATTTATGCACGAAGGAACATTCCGTGCCATGTTTTGATTATTTATGCACGAAGGAACATTTCGTGACATGTTTGATTATTTATGCACGAAGGAACATTCCATGTCATGTTTGATTATTTTATGCACGAAGGGACATTCCGTGCCATAAAATGAGAGTTATGTGAGGAAAAGCACGAAGGGTGATGCCGTGCATTTTATTTGATTGTTTTGGGTGAGGATGAGAGTAAAAGAACGAAGGTTGATGTCGTGCAACTGTTGTTTTTCCTGTTTTGTTAATTATTGGTGTGCCCTGTTCCTCACTTAAGTTGATGATTTTTATATCCGGATTTTACTCCCCCATAGTCTGCTTCCCTCCCCTTTTTACTGCATAGTTTCGGCATTATTTCCTGTTATTGCATATGTATATATACTGAAATGCACAGGTTGATTTGGTAGTCATGTCTAGCCTCGTCACTACTTAGCCAGGGTTAGGCCAGGCACTTATCAGCACATGGGGTCGGTTGTGCTGATGCTACACTTCTATGCTTTTTGCACAGATCGCGGTACCGGAGAGGCTTTTGGATCACAGTAGTAGCTCTGAGCGGGAGCTGATTTCAATCCAGGGACTTACGAGGTAGCCTAGCTAGCGTTCGTAGGCCGAAGTCCCTTTCTATATTTTCTGTTTGTTTTCATTGTACCGAGACAAACATTATGTATTTTCTATTCGGACTTGTTTGTAGCACTCTTTAGAAGTTCGTGAGATAGCGACTCCGGTCTTGGGTAGTGAAATGTTAAACTTCCGTATTTTGGATTTTCAGTTATCCATGTTTTAAAAGACTTCCGCATTTATTTAAAGGCTCGTTATTTTATTATTGTTGTGTTGTTATCCGATGTTGTATAGATGTTTGGCTTGCCTAGCTCCAACAGTAGGCGCCATCACGACCCCCGATGGTGGGAAATCCGGGTCGTGGCATCTTTGAAAGAAAAAAATGCATGCCATGGTAAGGAATGACATGTGTTAAAGATTATATTTACTACTCCTTTTGCCAAATGAATTAACGTTGGTTGACATATAGTTTTGATAAATATATGTGGATGGTTATTTTTAAGGTTGTAAGATTTGAATTAGGCTTACAATAATACTTGAAGTATCTGAGATCATGAATATAATGCATGTAAAGATGTACATATACTTGTTTGATTATAGCAAAAGATGAAACTATTTATCTATTTAAATATTATAGTGGTTTAGTTGGAAAAGCATTTGAAGAGATAAAATCCTCGTGATTTTCTATTCTTATTTTGAAGAGTAAAATCTTCGTGATTTTCTACTCCTGCTTCGAGATCAAAATCTGCGTAATTTTGTACTCGATTGTTGAGATTAAAGTCTTTATGACTTTCTATTCATTTGTCAGAAATTAAAGTCTAAGTGACTTTATACTCATTTTGGAGATTAAAATCTTAGTGATTTTCTACTCCAATTTATTATTCGGTTTGAAGATTAAAAACTTCACCGTTTATTAAATATGATTGTGTCACAAATTATTCGGTTTGAAGATTAAAAACTTCACCGTTTATTTGATCTAGTTATATCATATGTTACTCGGTTAGAAGATTAAAAAGTTCACCGTTTATTAACTTTGAATGTGTCAGATTGGTTTGAAGATTAAAAACTTTACCGTTTATTAATTCTGGTTCTGTTGTGACACAAATACGAGTTCATGTGGTTGTCTCTACAAAGTAATATGAGCGGTGAATGTGAATCTCCTTTTGAAAAATATGTTTTGAATATGATGTTATTCATCAAACAACGATCACATACACGCCCCAATCAAATGAGATTGTGGAAAGAAAGAATCAATCATTAAATAAAATGTTGAATGCTATGTTGGTAAGTTCTAGTTCACTTGTGGGACAAACTATTCTTACAGTTAACCGAATACTTATTCGCGTTCCCCATAGCAAGACGCAATCCATCCGATATGAAAAATAGAAAAGAAGAAACCCCAAGTTGAAATATTTCCAAGTGTGGGGGGTCTTTGCATAAAGTGCATACTCTTAAACCCAAAAGGATAAAAGTCGGATCGAAAAATATTGGTTGCGTTTTCATAAGATATGCAACAAAAAGTAAGGCATATCGTTTTCTGATTCATAAATCAGAAAATCCCAACATTCATATTAATATGATAATCGAATCAGATAATGTTGAATCCTTTGAGAATATTTATCCGTATAAAAAAGAATGTGAGCCGTCTAGTACACCTATTGAGATGAATCCAAGACGTAGTAAACTTCAAAGGACAACTACTTCCTTTGGACTAGATTTTCTGACATTCTTCTTGGAACATGAGCCTCAAATATTTAAAGAAGCAATGTCTTGCTCGAAAGCACAATGTTAGAAAGAGGTAGTCAATAGTGAGATAGAACCCATATTAAGTAATCATACTTGGGAAATGGTTGATATTCCTCCAAGAAATTAACCATTGGATTCTAAGTGGATTTTCATAAGAAAAATGAAAGGTAGTGGTACTATTGACAAATATAAGGCAAGATTGATTGCCAAAGGATTAAGACAACGAGAAGGTCTTAATTACTTTGACACATACTCACCGGTAACAAGAATTACATATATTCGGATGGTAATAGCGTTAGCCGCCGTGTATGATCTTAAAATCCATCAAATGAATGAGAAAACATCCTTTTTAAATAAAGAGTTGCAGGAAGAAGTTTATATGGAACAAACTAAAGGGTTTGTGGTTCCTGAAAAAGAAACGAAGGTGTGTAGATTTGTTAGTCTCTTTATGGACTAAAACAAGCACCCAAACAATGACATGCGAAATTTGACTAGAAAATATTGTCAAATAGTTTCAGACCAGTATATTTACATTAAAAATACTCTAAGTTATGTTGACATTATTTGTTTATATATTGATAGTAAAGGCACATGAAACATGTGAAATGTAGGGGCATTTAACTTATGCATAACAAAAGCTAATGTTAAGACGTGATGTATATATTATCTTGAAGAATTAGATGATATAATTCTTCGAACCCCACGAATCCGTACGAACAGATATTGATATGGTAGTCGGTGAATTTATTATTTTTTCAGTCTTAGTGATGACTAGTGATGAAACTACAAATTTGAAAGTTGTTTATGTGCCTTTACAGAAATTATTTGTTCTTTCTTGAACATATATAATGTTTAGTTATTTTATGAAAGGTGTCACCTGGAATGTTGTGATTTTTTCATAAAAAATGCATTTGTATATTTTGTATGAACATGACCGGTCATAAACGAACGTATTAATACATTGGTCTATAATGAGGTGAACCAACCGATGAACATGACCAAAATCCATTGGAAATTGGATTTTTTTCATAAATGAAGGTGCTATAATTTGCATATAATATAGACATATGAATAAATAGCATACAAATGCTTGAAAATGGCGGAGTGATTGCGAAGTGTGTTATATATTAAAAAGGTTGTGGCACAATTGATGATGATCATTTATGTTGTTGTTATAATATATTATTGCTACATTAAGTGTAGTCAATAATATAATATGCAATCGAAAGTCGAGACGTATTGGTCTATAACATAAGAAAGTTTGCATTGAACTTTCATGACAATGAAAGGAGTTTTGCACTATTTGAAATATACTCCAAATTATGCTTTGCACTACAATAAGTATCCCGCGATAATAAAGGGGTATAGTGATGCAAATTAAATCACCGGTTCAACCGATTCTAAACAGTCGGTGGATGAGCGATATCTTGGAAATAGTCCAAACAAATGTGCATTGATCGCTCTACAGTGGAGGCTGAGTTTATAGCCTTAGACAAGGCTGGTGAAGAAGCTGAATGTCTCAGAAATTTCTTGGAAGATATTCCATTTTGGCCCGAACTTTTGACACCTATATGTATACATTGTGATAGTTAAGCGACAATAGGAAGGGCTAGGAGCGTTATGTATAACGAAAAATTTTGTCATATATGACAAAGACATAAAATCATTAGGCAGCTACTCTCTAGGGGAATTATCATAATTGACTATGTAAAGTCAAGCGATAATGTATCGGATCCACTTATAAAAGGCCTAACTAGAGAGGTAGTTGAAAGATCATCGAGGGGAATGTGACTATGACCGAGGACAAGTCATTGTGGCGGTAACTCTACCTAGAAGACTGGAGATCCCAAGATATAGGTTCAAGGAGCTCAAACAAAGTCACTAATGACTGTTCAACATTATCAAATAAAAAAATTTTTTGGTCCATTCCCGTAATGAGACAATGTTCAGTACCAAGGATAAAGAGTTAAGACTTTCTAATGGTTTCTAAATTTGATACAGGGTATATCAAATAGTGTATCTACGGGATAACACGTTTAGGAATCACCTATGTAAGTGTGAAGTGTAAGCCGCTTCAAGAAGATTTCTATAAGGCCAGTTCTCTACGCACTTATGAACCAAGTGGTATTAATGGCTGAAATGAACACAACAATGAGAACCAAAGACGGTTAAGGGTTAATTATGTGACTTATGGTTGTCTAGGTATACACCAAAGCTCGACGGTTCAAAGATATCAAATCTACTGATTGACCGAGTATATCCGACATAAGTTCACTATGGAAAGTTCAAAGGGAAACCTACTTATCCAGATGCGATTAATCCTTACTTACGAATCACACAGTATTTTCATGCATATTTTTTCACATATCTCCATTCCTCATTCATGTGGGGGATTATTGCGTTTTTATTAAGGGGTGTGAATGTGAAATGGAAGAGGCACCTCTTGGATTGCACCTCTTCATCTCACCCTTTCGTTGTCTATAAATTTAGAGGCTTGGCCTCATTTTTTAGAAAATGAAAAAATTTGAAAATTTCTCCTATCTTTTCTATTTTGTTGCATTATTTTTAAATAAATATAAGGGGTCGTTTGGTAGGAGGTATTAGAAAAAATAATGCAAGCATTAGCTCAATGCATTACTAATATATTGTTTGGTACCTTTTTTCAACTTGTGTATAACTAATACTTGTATTAGTTATACACCATACTTTGCATTATCCTATGCATAAGTAATGCATAGAAAACCATGGCATTAGTAATACCAAGCCTTTAATGCATGCATTAGCATGGTTAAAGACAAAATTGTCCTTAAAGTCCTCTAAAGCTAGAGAATATGGAGGCATTTTTGTAAGCAACTATTTTTTTTAAAAATTATGCAATGCATTATAATTTTAATACACCACACCAAACAATAGATAAGAAATAATATTTGCATAATTAATGCTTGCATTACTAATACATGCATTACTAATACACCTTATTCCACATTATTCTTATACACCCTACCAAACGACCCCTAAGTGTTAAGTGTGATTTGCTCCGTCTGTTGAGTTCGTTGAAATTCTGTAATTTCGATTGCCAGTATTGCAGAATAGTTATTCTGTTCTATCTTGGGAGGAATTAATCCAAAACCTTAGGCAACAGTGAGGGGATTAAATTCCTTAAGGACACACAAGTATCTTTTCTATTTTTTTTTTTAAACTAATATTTCTCTGCTTCTTTGATTTTCTGATTTTTAACACAGTAATACCAACAAGATTGAGAGAAAAGACAAGGTAACGACGCGACCATACCAAATCGATCGTTACATAAAGTGGCACATTTCGTCGTTACGTAACGACGGATTTAACGATATGATACAGTAAAATTTAAGTAACAATCAAAACAAATATCGTATTTAAAGTAACAATACGATACATTGATAATATAAAAACTATTTTACAGTATCAAATAAAAATTATAATAAGTGAAATTAATTGCTTGAAAATAAGACAAACAACATGTTACAATAAATTAAATTGCATTGATACTATAATTAATGTAAATATCATTTGCATCTATTTCATCATTTCTTATCCACAGCCTTTTCATCCTTCTTCCCTTCCTTTTTTTCTTCCTTTTTCTCTTGTTTAGCTGGACCAACTGATATTATGTCAATTTTCCCAACTTTCTTTAACTTTTTTGCAACTGCTATACTATCCATTTCCCCCAAAATTATCATCTTCTGCTCCTTTATATCAGCTGCTATCGAATCAACTCCTATCAAATTTAAAACTTACAAACTATAACTAGCCATATATATGAGTAAAAATACACATAAAAATGGAAAAAGTTGATTGGAAAATTGCAATATATAAAGATTGTGTCTTGTATAACAGAAGAAAGTTTAATTGAAAATATTTTTTGATGTTTGGTTGGTGAGCACAAATTTAACGAACATCATTTTTCATGGATGAGTTTTTCAAGAAAATTCCCAGGAAAATATATTCCGGTGGTTGATCGACGAGTGAAAAATATTTTTCAGAAAGCATATATATATATATATATATAAAGATTACTATTCCTATTAGCAAATCGGAGAGTGTTTTTATGAATTTTTCTATTATAGAAGATTAATAATGTAGCTGAATTAAATAATATATATATGATATTAAAAGATAAGATAGTTGTAAGAAAAATGACTTACGTACCAGAAGTGAGGGATGTCATTTTTCCTATTGTGATAGAAAATATTTTCCAAGAAAACCTTTTCTGATAACAAAACACCGGAAAATGACTTTCCGATGAATTTTCTTTATTTATTCATTTATTTATTTTTGTGAAAAATGACTTCCATCATATCAAATACATTGAAAATTATTCGAAAGCTTTCTTGTATACCATGTATATCAGCAACAGCCTCCATAGCTTTCTGCTTAGTTTTTTCGTCGCTCATTGTCATAATCTTTACCACCAACTTTTGCTGTATATGATTTCCAATCTTTACATTAGTAGTACAGAATTAAGCAATAGAATTTGTAACCTAAGAAAAGAAGGAAACAAACAACAAAATAGAGTAATACTAACTTATAATAAGAATGCTTTATATAAGACCTCTCCCATTTGAAGTATCTTTGACTGATAGCGTGTTGGAATTATTAGGAACAAGTTGTGTACGAGCCCTGGAAATGAAAAAAACTCTTGATATGGAGCGTTTTCTCCTTTATTAGTTCTACACGATAGGAATTCAGATTAGTCAGGATGATAGGATTCAGATAGTACGTAAGGAGGAATAAGAAAGCGTAGATTTAGCAAGTCACCTAGGTTATTGAGAAAGATTTTCTATTTTATATGGTGCAATTCTCCTATTACTTGACCATATAAGTCATGTTTTGGAAGAAATGTTAAGAAGAGGGGTTGATTGAGGAAAGAAGTAGATGGATTAAGGCTTTTATAGTGTAAAAATTGATAATTCTTATGCATGGCTTGATTAACTAACAAATAAGTATGGCATTTTTCATGACTTAATAATAATTTGAGAATCTTCTCTTACTGATGAAAGCAACATAATTCACTCCTGTCACGCTTTTGTAGACATGAAAAGCCAACTAAAACTCAGCAAAGAAATGTTATGATACAAATGAAGTACCTATCGAGTGACATAACATTAGAAAGTAGGTACAATGATATTTATACACCAGAAACTGGTAACAATAATGCTGGTTAAGTAACCTACAAAGGTTGTGATGGAATGATAAATATTCCTTCATCCTTAACCAGAGGTCTCGAGTTCAAGCCCTGGGTACGAAGTCGCCTTTGCTAGGGAACACTATACCACCCCACCCCCATCCCAAATGTGGGACTTTCCGACGGGAATTGGATTTAGCCGGACCCAATGCGGGTACCGGACTCCGGATGGGAAACCCAAAAAAATGCTGGTTAAGTAAACCCTCTATCCTTCTCCACTAAGATTTTTAGAATAAAATAAGTATTGGTTAATCCCTAAATAGCAGTCTTAAAATGGCTACATGTGTGGTTCCCTCGCTTTTGTCTGCAGTAAGATTCGAATCCGTGTCACATGCGTCTAATCTACACATTAGATTTTATGCTCTTACTACTAAACCAAAGCCCTCGAGGCGTTTGAAACATTAACTAAATGATACTTGCACTTTCATTTTGCTATGCCTTTCAATAAGGATGACTGAATACCAGAAAGGAAAACCACAGAAACTCAATTTTCATTTGTAATCAAACCGTATCTCATGTTACTGAGATTATCCATAAAACACGCGGAAAAAAATCTGGTGCACATTAATCTTCACAGCTTTCAACCATAATTTAATGGACTAATATAGAAAACCCAGTTCGCTCATACAATATTTTAAACTTATAAGAGTGGCTATATCAAAAATTCAAACTTTAGCACGAGAATAGTGATTGTCGTTAGGATTCCTCTTTCCACTGAAAACAGCTAGAGCTTTTCGAACAGGGGGCTGCAGAGGAGCCTTCTTACTAGTATGGTGGAGAAAAAGATTGTCCGGAGTAAATATGTCATCCCCCTACAAAATAAATCAACGCAAAATATTTAATTGTGAACTTAAAATATTTATCATAGAGATTGAAAGAAAGAACAAAACTGAGGGAACTAGACATTTGCTGAAACCAACCTGGTTGTTCTTCTTTTTCGTCTTAGGATAAAGAAACTTCTGGGGAAGTTGGTCCTCGCGTAATATGGGGTTCTTGGTAACAGCATCTCTACCCCCTTGAGGTAAAGGCAGGGAAAACTGAAATTGAAAGCCATCAAAAAAAATTTAACATTCTACGACATTTAGGTGAAGTATAAGATTGAAAAGAGAGTATTCTAAGTATCTATATCAAGACTTTTATATACGATTCACAAGCATTGAACACATTTCAGTTCCTGCATGTGTGTGCAATGTGCAATGTGCAACTTGCACGAAATCACCAATTATTATTTAAAATAAAAAGCTTCATGGCTATGCTTCACAGGCCACTAAACTTTGATTCTGGAATGCATTCTGCTGTAATTCGATGTAAAAAAAAGAGGCAGCTATGTACAGAAAAAAAGTGACGAATGTTAGCTTAGCATATACTCAAGTTACTGTTTTAATTAGGTGGCAGGATGTGAATGGAAGTATTAAAATTGGAGATGCTTAGAAAATGAGGTGTCATTTCTCACCTTCGTCCCTCGCAAGGATATACGTGGTCGGCGCGCTGCAAGAACAATACCATTTTCACCAACAGTCACTGCTACCTTGCGTAAAGTGCCTCCATTTCCACAATTGGGACAGAAAATCCTACCAACATCTGTTGTCACTTTATAGCAGGCATGGCATTTCAGCACCCACCTGAAAATAAAAACTACAGTCAGCAAATCACATTCCTATACAACCAAATATTAGAGGACTCCAAGCATAAAGGAGAAGTGTATTAGTGGCTCAATAAGAGGAGCATTTCAATAGTCCTCTTACAGAGTTCATGATAACTCGGCAACATGAAGAATAGACAATGGATATTATAGTGTAGTACAAAGCTGAAATACTTTTTTTTTCTTTTCTCTTATTTGGGGATGGGGGTGGGGATCACAGCAGCTTTTACATACCTGTGCAGCTCACGAATCTGCATTCCTCCAGGTGCCACAAGGCGTAAGCCCATTTGAAGGATAACATTTTGCATTGCAAAATCACCTGTCACGCAAGCCACGCTTGACTCGGACAAGGATTTTAACATCCAACTCTGTTCGCTGCTGTCATCATCCACAAACGATGTTTCAATGCTCTCGTCCATCTGGCTGGCCATCTCTGCATCTTCCGCTCCTCCATCAGCACAGTCAAAATTCTCCCCTTCATCTTCTTCAGATTCTTTACTGTCTTGCTTAGCATCATTGGATTCAGACCTCTCAAGGGAAATGTTTACATCTGGGTCCTCTTGAAGATCTTTTGCAGAATCTTCTTCAAGCCGCATTTGACACAAAATCGTAGACAAATTTTCTTCACCATCTCTTACTTCAGTAATCGTTTTGCCCTCTCCATTCACCTCGTGATTTTCTTCTGGTATATGGGACATAGCCATATCATCGCATTGGCAGTTGTCAAGGTTTTCATTTACTGCATTTTCAGCTGCATCTTGTATATCATCCATTTTAGATGATGTCTCAGACATTTCACGTCTAGCTTTTCGTCTGAGAAATCTCCTATGAGTACTTCGGCTGACAGCAGGTCGCCAATCATCACCATCCTCATCATATTGTCCCTGTGATGCATCAACTCCATCAGCAACCATCTTCTTACCTTCAATTTTTACCTCTTTTTTCTGCGGCAGGTACTTTCTAGGTTTCCCGAATCCACCATCACCATCCATCTGATCCTCAGAATGAGAATCACCGCCATTCAAGGTTGAACCATCTCTACTTTGTTGATCAAGAGGAATAACATTCAAGCTCAGATCTTTCAAGGGGAGAATTCTAGAGTTGGTGTTTGCTCCTGCATCCATTGCATGTTCTATTGCGTCCCACTCTTCTTGATTAGGGACATTAGAGCCCCATCCGGGCAACTCCTTCTCTGGCAGCCTTTTCACATTAACCATGTGAATAGGCGGAGGGCAATCTCGGAGATGATGAGTTCCATGAAATTGAGCCTCCAAGGTGTAAGTTAAAGCAATGAGCTTGAGATCCACATCAGAAAGTGTTTGCAAATCACCAGTAGCTCTTGCAAAGCTGATAACTGCAAAGACAGGTAACATAACACATTCAATAAGACATCCAAGATTAAAAATAACACTCTGAGCATAGTTCTCTAAAATTAGACATTCTTTAAAACTCATACAGTCCCTAAACTGACATACGCTTCTGGGTTCTCTAGAACTAGAGATTCTAATAAATCTCACATTTATCTCTATATTGACATACAAATCTCTAACTAGACTATAGACACTCTTGGGCCTTAACAAACACCAAACGCTACATCTACAACTTTTTTGATAAAGTTAGACTCCTATCGCTATAATTGGAACCAGACATAACCAGTGGCCATTAAGCACAAAAATGACAAGAAACGAGAAAGATAGATAAAAATAAAAACTACTTCACATATTTTCATCTAAGTTATTCTTTCAACAAGTCAATATTTCCATTAATGAAGACCAAGTCTGATTTTTAAAAAATATAGAAGTTGTGACCTTACTTATCAATACACACAGACACACACACACACACACACACACACACACGAGAGTTGTGTATGACTTAATCAAGTCATCCACAACTGCCTATCCAGTTTGTTCAGCTATCAGTAAAACATAGTATCTTCTACTTACCCTCTCCCCCTCACCTGCGCAAACTCACCTCAAGTGTGAGCTTGTTCATATTGCCAGTCCCAAGCCCAAATAAAAGAGCAGATTTTTGAGATAAATTTACAGCCAGAATATAAGTAGAAATTAATGATGAATCTTCACAATATCAAAATAGTTAGCAATTATTGCTATGTCTACCTCACCTAATTTGGGATTGAGGGAAAGTTAATTTCATGTAACTAAACCAAACAAAAATAAATAAAAGGTTAATAAAATCAACAAAACTACAGATTCAACAAAGCGCATAAATATACAAATACGTAGAATAAATTTTAAAAAAAATAAAAAATTTAACCTTTCTTAAGAGAATCAGGAGAAGGTTCCATCGTATCAACAGTGAACGGAAGGAAATTAAGCGAGTGACGAGAATTAGGATCACGAATCTCGCTCAACACTTCAGGTACCGATACGAACCGGTCAGCTGAATGATTCAGCTTATCTCCGCCTTGAATTATTGCGTTTGCGTCTACTATTGCTACCGCTATCCCCTTCGTCGACTTGCAGCTCCCGACCAAAACTCCAGTACCTGCCGTAGCCGGTGGTACGGCGGCGCTGAAGGTGACCGGAGCTTTCGGTTGCGGTGGTGGTGGGGGTTGTTTTAGTATGTTGCTCCAACATGGTGGAGGAGGGGGCTGGGTATCCATTGTTGTGGAGCTCATGCTTCAGAGTAAGGGAACGGACTCTAAAACCCTAAAAAAGGTTGTTATAAGAGAAGCATACAGTAGGAATAGAAAATGACGAAAATGGTTCCATATGTTTTGGGTAAATCTAAAATAGTCTCTTAAAATGTATTTGTAAGAAGTTTTGGTCCTTTAAATTTGTCAAAAGTGAAGTTCTTAGCCTCAATCAAAATATTTAGCGAATTTTGGTGAAACTCACATTTGAAGATGTAGCTTTTGCATTTTCTGCTGTTATTAATTTGTTCATAGTGTCAGTTATATTTTTGAGGTGGTGTTTCTGATATTTGACGATACTTTTCTATATTTTTGATTAATAAATCTTTTGTCACAATTACAGTTTCAGTTAAATTTACGATATGGTTTGTTAAATATTTGATAGAGTCTAAAATTACTCACTTTTAGCAAACTTAAAGGATCAATATATTCATGACTTTATAAACTGAATATAATAAACTATTATATATCGCTAACACTTCGCTCAATTATGAATTCAGACATGAATCAAATACAAACTTTATGCTAAGTGACAAAAGGAGTTGCTCAGCTGGTTAGAACCTCTCACCTACAACACAAGGATCGTGGGTTCGAACCTCCAAAGGAGCAAATAACTCCAACAAAGGTGATTAATAAAAAGAACCTTATGCTAAGTTCTCTTCCGATGGCCGACATAGCTCTTAGAAAATGGGCCTATCTAAATTCAAATTTTTTTTTTATATCAAAAAGTTGATATATAACTCATTAAAATTTTAACAAAAAAATATATCTAGAATCATTTTTTGGTTTTCCACCCGGTATCCAGTGCCCGTATTGGAACTCAATTATATCCGAATTCGCACCGCGTAAGGCCCCATTGGGGGGAAGCTTTCTCTACCAAGGATTTTTTCATACCCAGGGTTCGAACCCGAGACCACTAGTTAAGGGAGGAACAGTCTCGTCCACTGTACCACATACTTTGGTGGTAGATCTGGAATCATAATTTTAAAAGTACAATGATTTTCGCACTAAAAACTTTAAAAGCCGAACTATCAAATTTAAATTATGAATTCACTTCTATTTCCTCCATCGTTGCATGTTAGATAGCTCATTTTCCAGTAATTTCCAACTAACAACTATTGCTATTACTGCACATGTATGAACTTGCTCACATTGTCGGTCTTAAGCCCGGATAAAAAACATGGTTGTGGCAGGCTGACACCATAAAACTAATCAATTTACGATGAATCCGCACAATACATGAATATATAAAAGTTGGTTCCTACGAGGGAAGAGATTGAATATGGAATTTCTTATTTTTCAAGCGAATTCCAAAGAACACCAAGATCAACATTGCCTCCAGAAATTACAATGCCAATATGATTGCATTCACTATAGACTGGATTTTTTCGAAAAGCATCAGAAAGAACAGCTGCAAGGCCAATAGCTCCACTTGGTTCCACTGCAATCTTTAGAATCTCATAGCAAAGTCTCATAGCTTGTATTATCTCTTTATCATCAACTACTATGACATTATCCACGAGATCGCGCACAATAGGCCTGTTTGATATTAAAGGTAAATACCAAAGATCATTTGACAATTAACAATATAATCAAAGGAATAAATAGGGATGTCAATGGGGCGATGCAGGTGCGGCTGCGGGGCAGGGCAGGTTTAAGCCTATGCGAGGCGGGTGTGGGGGAACGCAATTGCAGGGCGGGGCGGGTTGAAGAAAATATTTTTAAAAATTTTGTGAGGCAGGGCGGGGCGGATTAAAGCTGAACCCGCCCCGCAACCGCCACGCCCCAGTGCTATCCCTAGGAATAAAGCCTTATGCGCTTAGCTGACACTAAAATGGAGCTTGGAAATGCAAGAAAAAGATGTATTTAGGGGGTGAAGGCCTTGGATCCAAACGCGAGATTCGAAAAATAGCATGATCTCTAAAACATTGATTTAGGCCGATCTTTCTTTTTAATAACTGTGACATCGGGGCCAGCTTACGCGCACCTCAACTAATTGCACGAAGTACCTGCTACGTCGTACAAGCACAGGCACCGGATAACTCTATTCACCAATAAACCTTTGACTTTGACCGTGAAAAATGTCAGATTAGCTACACAGTATTTTTATAGTGGAAGGAGATCTAAGACTTTACCATGTGAAGTCTCCAAGAAAAGCTCGAAGCCCATCAGCAATAGTGTTGACTTCAGATAACTTAGTAATCCTACCATTGATCTTCGACTGGAAAGCATCATCAGCTCCCATTGGTTCAGCAGCCAAAATGCGAATGGCAGGATTAATGGCCTTCGCAGCCAACGCGACTCCTGATATTAGACCACCTCCTTTATTCCAAACCAGAAAATAAGGTTGATACCAATTAAAATCTCAAGCAAACGACCTATGATGTCTTACAAGGGTTGATTTACTCATGAAAAAAAAAAGGTTGATTTACCACTAATTGGGATTATTAAAGTGTCAATATCTTGAGCCTGTTCCAGAAATTCCAGTGATATTGTACCCTGCCCACTGTAAAGACCAGAAGAAACATTTCAGCAAAATGGAAATTCTTTTGTTATGAGTTTGAGAGGTTAAAAGTTAACACCATTTCTTGTAGCAACTGGCTGAGCAATTTTTCTTCTCAAACTGTGACATGAAATCTCTTACGCTCTTACTTTTAGATGTCCTTTGCAGAAAATGTTCTTTCATACTCTTCAGTTTTCCTGCCTAAAACTGAAATTAATGATCTAAGAATCTTACATTCTTTTGCTGAAGGTTAACTAGAAGACTAACAAGTCAAGATATCATGTTGCTTCAGTTTTGATATTAGTTCCAGAGTTCGGAAACAAATAATGGCAACTTTCTTTTAATGAAAATGGTGGTGTTTGGGCTAGCTTGCGCATATCTCGAATATTGCACCATGTACCTGCTATCTCCTGCCATCACAAGTACTGGATAACTCTACCACCAAGGTTTATCAGTAAAATACTAGAGTAGAGATTGAATTACTAGAATAGAGACTGGATTACCTCGGAAGAGATTGAATCACATTAGCAGCGGTTGAATTATTCGCACAAAAGTCTTCCTACAAGAGGGGTGTTGGAGGCTCACAAAGGGTGTCCCTCGCCACAACTAGGCCGTCAACATCGAACTCGGAAAACTTTTGCACTCCTAATGCAACAACTACTAAAGCAATATTTCTCAACCACTAGAGTAATCTTCTTCAACTACTAGAGCAATCTTTTTCAACTACTAAAGTATTTTGAGACTCTACACTCAAATACAAACCAACCATATCCCCATATTTTGGAGGAAGAAACTATAATCACCTAATATCTTTTTGTCTCTGCTGGGATTTTAAACAAGACGGCAGACTGGAACAAAATATCATCTATTAGTAAATGATAAAGAAAAACAATGTTACCTTATGATGCGCCCATCGTTATAGGGATGAATAAGAACAGCACCAGTATCTTGCAACACCTTGTTTGCAGTATCCTCTCGGGACTGCATTGACGGCTCACTCCAGATAACCTGACCACCGTAACGTTTGACATTCTCAACTTTGCATTTCGGAGCATTTTTTGGTATAACTATATATGCAGGGATACCACGTAGTTTTGCAGCCAAAGCAAGAGCTGCAGCATGATTTCCACTAAATTCGACAGGAAGCAAATCACTTTCTATCCAGAAAAATAGACAACAATAGTAAACCACAGAAACCAGAAAGCTTTAAGCAAACCTGCTATGAGTTACAACTCCTTTTTCGGCCTGATTATCATCAAGTGAATAAATAGCATTGCATGCCCCTCGGAATTTAAAAGCACCACTGACAAAATTGCACAAGCCAATAACCCTTAATTACAACTTTTAGAAGTCAAAATAGAAAAAATTTCAGTTCACTAATAACACACATCTCAGAAAAACTACTTGAAGACAAATCCTTTAATTCTACATCTTTAAAGAGCTTCTCACCCCTTCTGAAAGCATTCACATTTAAAGTAGAGCTTTCGTCCAGCAATAGAATTTAAAGTATCTGAGGTGAGGACTGGAGTTTTGTGCACAAAGGGCTTGATGCGTTCTTGAGCTTGCCTGATGGACGAGACATCAGCCGCATAATCATCACTCGATGTTGGGATATTTGATTCCATCAACAAGTTCTATGGACAACCAACACTCACAAAGCTGAAAACATGTGGAATTTCTCAAGTCAATCCAGGGAAGATAAAAGAAAAGAAATGACTAACGAGGTGGGAATCTCTCAAGCCTCAAGTCTATCCTGAAGATCTGAGACCAGAAATATATAATCAGTTGACCCTAAGAAGATAATATAAGAGTAGTATCATGCATAGCCTCCTTAGAAGATGGCGTAGATACATGGTATCATAATGTGTGTATTTTGATGTTCTCTTGAAAACTATATTTTGCATTGTTTTTTATGTTTTGCTAAAGGAGTTAAACTACAATAAAATCCAAAGGTATCGCATAAATGCATATTCTGTTTAATCAAGGATCTCAAAGTTAGTTTTGACCCAAAATACAATGATGCACACAAGGGGTTGTTACAGTCAAAGTATATAGTGAATAAAGTGTGTCGAGTATAGAGGCAGACGCGGGATTTCTACGCGACGAAGGCACAAATTCTGCTCAATCAGTGTCCCCTAAAGGCTTTTAGTGTTCAGGGTGCCAAGTGCTTTAAATTAACCTTTTTCAAGGTATATGCATATACGTAATAGTACAAGATTTCTGCCGAAGCTTACGGGTTCAGTGACCCCTCACTTTAACACATAAGTCCGCCCCTGGTCGAATACCCTGAAGGACTTCCATCCATTATGCTTCCAATATAAAAAACTGTATCTTATCACATAACAAGTTTCGTGAACTCGGCTACCTTATTTTCCTATGAAACACAGGATACTCAGTATCCCAAAGGATTTCAAGATTTCAATGAACATCATTCAGATCTATAAGTCTTTTAAAACAAGTTCTTCAATGCAGATCATCCCATGGCAGACCTGCGTTACGGTCAATGGAGATGAATGATCTTCAGCTCAGACTATATATATATATATTCATCAATCAACCAACTAGGCCTCAATTCCCAACTAGTTGGCATCACGTATACGACTCATATTTATCCATTCCGCTCTATTAGGACTCATTTCATCCTAATACTGGTAAATCCTTTCTCTTTTAAGGCAGTAGGCACAAGACCACCCGACAGCCAAGGGCGTAGCTACCTATGCCGAGGGTGCTCAATGTAACAACATTCGTCGAAAAATTATACAGTCAAACCTCTCTATAACAACCACATTTGTTCCGGACTTTTGCGGCTATTATAGCGAAGTGTTGTTATAGAGAATATATATTATAACATAGCATGAAAATTGATTCCATAAAAACGTGGCTTTTATAGTGGATGGTTGTTATATAGCATTACTATGATAGAGAGGCCTGATTGTACTATGTATAAAGGTCAAAATTTACTTTTCACACATTATATATTAAATCTTGAACACCCTTAAAAAGATTTCTGACTTCGGCCCCCCTCACTCAAAATTCCAAACCTACCTATGAAATTACCAATTTTGCCAGCAGCAACAAACAAGATACTGATACACTAACCCACTTAGCCAAATAAGCTTATTTAAATAAGATATTGTCTTCTTTATCAAACAAATAGCAATAAAAAGGATAACTTTACAGATATAAACAACAAAACCAAGAACTAAACTGAAACAGTAAGATATCACCAATAATCAGGCAAGGCATAATTAAGGTGAGTTTCCTTTTAAAGTTAGCTGAAAATTTTCAAGAAACCACTTGGGTCCATGAAAACAGACTTTATTTCAGATAACTATTACACCCAAATCCCAATACAGCAAATTTAACAAAATTAATTGCAATAAAGTACCACTATTAATAGATAAGTAGATGCTGAAAATAGAAAGAATAATAACAGGGAAAGAAATAACCTTTATAGGTGGCAAGAACTTAAGAGTCACTGAAGCAGAGAGATAATACGCAGCCTAAAAGATTAGAAAATACAAAAATGGTCTCTGATCTTATAAATATATAGAAGTCGCATTTCTGAAATACAATTTATAAATTGCAATTTAAATTACCGAAAATTTTATGCCATTTGCAAAATAACCATTCGTAAATTGTGTTTTAAATTGT
Organism: Nicotiana glauca; assembly: GCA_026770625.1. NCBI lineage: Eukaryota > Viridiplantae > Streptophyta > Magnoliopsida > Solanales > Solanaceae > Nicotiana > Nicotiana glauca. The sequence goes on along the minus strand of MU672740.1, from coordinate 31,003 downwards.
TGGAAATGCACAAATTCTTTTATGCTTTATGTTATTGGATAATTCACAAAATTATGTAATAATAATGATCAATTGTCAACTTCTTACGTGAAATATTTCTGTCTTTGTTATATTTAGTAGACGTTTGGACATAAGAATTGTAAAATTCCGGATTTTTCGTTTTAAAATTTTTGAAATTAAACTTCAAGTGAAATTTAAAGTAATTATGTCTAAATACTTATTACAACTTCTCTTTATTTATATTTATACTAGGCTTTTTATTTACGGGAACAACCTTCTCTTCTTTTGATACACAGTTAGTGAACCCTGAGTGGTAGCTCAACTGGTAAAGGCTGTTGCGGAAGCCAAATGTATATAATGTGAATGAGTCACAACTACTATACCAAAAATTATGACAGTCACCAAATAATAAATAAGACAATAAAGCAACAATAAAAGAAACACCAGAATTTACGAGGTTCGGCCAACTTTGCCTACTCCTCGGACACAACCAATATTTTATTCCACTCCAAAAATACAAGTGAAATAATACTAAAGAGAGAAGATACAAATACCTTAAGAAGATAAGAAGGCAAATGAGAGGTGTGTTTAAATCCTAAACATTAGGCCTTCTTTTATAGGGGGAAAATCCCCCCCAAACTCAATAACCCACCGATGTGGGACTTTGGCATTTTGCCAAACTTCAACAAATCTCCACCTTGGCAAAATTCCACATCTTCAATTTTCTCTCAGTAACAAATTTTGGTTGTGTCTTCATGATTAATCTTCAGTGTTCAACAATGTTGATCAAATCTAAACAATGTTGAAACTTGATCGCAGTCACCACCTTTGTCAGCATATCAGCAGGATTCTCCGTAGTATGAATTTTCTTCACCGTGACTCCACCTTCTTCTATGATTTCTCGTACAAAATGATACCGAACATCAATGTGCTTCGTCCTTGCATGATAAACTTGGTTCTTCGCTAATTGAATAGCACTTTGACTATCACAAAAAATTGTGATACCTTTTTGTTCAACACCAAGTTCCTTTAGCAATCCTTGAAACCAAATTGCCTCCTTCACAGCCTCTGTAATAGCCATGTACTCTGCCTCTGTCGTAGACAAAGCAACTGCTGACTGTAAAGTAGACTTCCAACTAACTGATGCCTTTGCAAAAGTAAACACATAACTAGTAGTTGATCTTCGTTTGTCCAGATCACTCGCAAAATCTGAGTCACAATATCCAACTACAGACTGATTGTCTTCCTGCTTAAAAACTAACCCAACATTTACAATATTATGAATATACCATAGAATCCACTTCACAGCTTGCCAATGCTCCTTTCCTGGATTATGCATATATCTGCTAATAACTCCAACAGCTTGTGAAATGTCAGGTCTCGTACAGACCATTGCATACATTAAGCTACCAACAGCATTTGCATATGGTACCTTTGACATATACTCTCGTTCAGCTTCATCCTTTGGCGAAATAGTAGTACTTAACTTAAAATGGGGAGCAAGTGGAGTAATAACTGGCTTAGTCTTGTCATCTATGCCAAAACGTTGTAGTACTCTCTTCAAATATTCTTTTTGAGATAAACAGAGTTTCTTTGAATGTCTATCTTATATTATCTCCATGCCAAGAATTTTCTTTACCTCATCCAGATCCTTCATCTCGAACTCCTTCTTCAGTTGAATCTTCAACTTATCAATTTCTTCCGAATTCTTGGAAGCTATCAACATATCATCAACATATAGGAGAAGATATATAAAGGAACCATCTTTAAGCTTGCGCAAATACACACAATGATCGTATTTGCTCCTCTTGTACCCTTGCTGCAACATAAACTTGTCAAATCGTTTGTACCATTGTCTAGAAGATTGTTTCAATCCGTACAACGATTTTTCAAGTTTGCACGCCATATTTTCCTTTCCAACAACTTTGAATCCTTCTGGCTGAGTCATATAGATTTCCTCTTCTAAGTTTCCGTGTAAAAATAGAGTTTTTACATCCATCTGAACTAGTTCCAAATTCAATTGTGCTACCAAAGCCAACATAATTCTAATAGATGAATGTTTTACAACTGGAGAAAACACTTCATTGTAATCAATTCCCTCCTTTTGAGCATATCTTTTGGCCACCAATCTTGCTTTGTAGCAAACATCTTCTTGGTTAGGAAATCCTTCTTTCTTTGCAAATACTCATTTGCACCCAATTGCTTTCTTTCCCTTCGGGAGATTGGCCAATCTCCATGTATGATTCTGATGAAGGGACTGTATTTCATCATTCATGGCAATCCTCCACTTATCTTCTTCTGAACTTTGGACTGCATCTTTATAAGTGGCAGGAACATCATCAGCTGCAATTGCGGTTGCACAAGCAACTGTCTATATGAGACGAACAGGTTTCGTTATTTTCCTTTTTGGCCTGCTGGTTTCTATTGATCATCCGCTGGTTATTTTCCTTTTTGGCCTGCTGGTTGCTATTGATCAACAGGTTTCGTTATTTTCCTTATAAGTGGCAGGAACATCATCAGCTGCAATTGCGGTTGCACAAGCAACTGTCTATATGAGACGAACAAGTTTTGTTATTTTCCTTTTTGGCCTGCTGGTTGCTATTGATTCAAGTTGTTGTTGAGGTTCCTGATTGGAATCTCCTCTGCTGGCTCTCCTTCCAGAGGATAATCTTCATTTGTTTCCTCCTCTGCTTCTTGTGTAGGAAAAATAAATTTTTCCTCGAACTCCACCTGCTTAGAAGCACTATCATCTTGTTTGGTATCTTCATTTATTACCTTGTTTACCATAGCAGATTCATCGAAGGTAACATCCCTGCTGAATATTACTTTCTTTGTCATAGGACACCATAAGCTACCCCTTTGACTCCAGAAGTAATCCCCATAAAAATAGCCTTCTTTTCCCTAGGATCCAATTTTGACTCTGCCACATGATAATATGCAGTTGAGCCAAACACGTGCAAAGAGTCATAATCTACAGCAGGCTTTCCATACCATTTTTCAAATGGTGTCTTGCCATCAATAGCAGCAGATGGTAAGCGATTAATGAGGTGGCATGCATATGTAATTGCCTCAGCCCAAAATTCTTTGCCCAAGCCAGCATTGGACAACATACACCGTACCTTCTCCAGCAAGGTCCAGTTCATGTGTTCTGCCAATCCATTCTGTTGTGGTGTATGTCTGACAGTGAAGTGTCAGACGATGCCATCATTTTCACAGACTTTATTAAAATGATCATTTTTGTATTCACCTCCATTGTCTGTGCGAATACACTTGATCCTCCTGCCTGTTTGATTCTCCACCATCGTTTTCCACTTGAGAAAAATTTCCAGCACTTCATCTTTGCTCTTCATTGTATACACTCATATTCTTCGGGAAAAATCATCAGCAAAGGTTACAAAATAGTGCTTCCCACCCAATGAAGGTGTTTTGGAAGGACCCCAAGCATCAGAGTGTACATAATCCAAAATACCTTTAGTATTATGGATCGCTGTACCAAATTTAACCCTTGTCTGTTTTCCTTTGACACAATGCTTGCAAAACTCCAAATTGCAAGCTTTTACCCCTTTCAACAATCCTTGATCTGATAGAGTTTTCAAGGATTTTCCTCCAACATGTCCCAAGCGCATGTGCCATAGCCTGATTGCTCCTGCCTCTTTGTCGTCACTGGACGTCACTGTCCCTGTTCCAATAACTGTACTACCACAATAGCGGTACATGTTATTATTTTTCCGATTAGCCTTCATTACCACTAGTGCACCAGAGCATACTCTCATTACTCCATTTTCTGCAACGATTTTGAACCCTTTTGATTCTAGGGCTCCCACAGAGATGAGATTCTTCTTCAATTCCGGTACATATCGAATATCTTTTAATGTTCTGATCATTCCATCATGGTTCCTTAATCGTATTGAACCAATGCCATATGAGGTAAGAGGGTTGTTATCCGCTGTGTGGATGACTCCATATTCTCCTTATTGAAATTTCACGAACCAATCCCTGTTGGGACACATATGATAGCTACAAGCCGAGTCCATCAACCGTATGTCCGATGATGTTGCTGACTCTGCTGTAACTAATGAGAAGTCTGAATCGTCACAATCAGATACATTTGAATCCATAACGGCCTTTTCATTGTTATGTTTGGCCTTATTCTTCAACTTTGGACAGTCATTCTTCCAGTGCCCCTTTTCTCGACAAAAGGCACATTCATCTTTGTTGAGTCTAGATCTTGACTTGGATCTCCCCTTCTTTGCCCTCGTTTGATTTTAAGGACGACCCCTCACAAATAGTACTTCTCCTTCTCCGCCCTTCTGTTTTTCTCGCTTTCTTTGTTCATAGTTGTATAATGCCGAACAAACTTTTCTGAGAGAAACTTCGTCATTTCCATAGAGTAGAGTATTTTCAAGGTGTTCGTACTCATCAGGAAGTGACGCCAATAACATCAAGGCCAAGTCACCATCATCATAAGTTGTATCCATATTTTG